>CM042751.1:31855339-31856546 GCA_022496165.2 Catalaphyllia jardinei
TGATTTTCCAGCTTGCTTGGCCGCCCTGAGCTTCTCCAGTTGAGGTTTCCTCTTTTCAAGCGTGGCCTGCGAAAGATCTTCGCAAATAAACAGACCTTCTGGTTTTTCCTTTCTTGCCTTTCTTACCACAGCTTCTTTCTGCTTCCAACTACTCAGTCGGCACACAATAACTCTAGGCTTAGCACCAGCTTGGTGTTGATTGATTCCTGTAGACTTTCTACGTTCAACACGGTGAGCGCGCTCGATGTCAACATCAATGTTGAGTTTCTCCTTGATGGCGTCCTTCACCTTCGTTTCCGCCGAAACTCTCCTGTCCCTCACCTGGACAATCATTTACTATACCTTATCGAACCGCTCACTGATCATTGTTCCAATCTCCCGATAGCTTGAGAATTTCTTGATTTGCCTTCAAAGTTTCAGTCACCGAGAATGAATTTTAACATCACAAGGTCAACCCAACCTCACTCTTAACCTCAATCAGACGGATAACGGGTAAAACTGGAACAACACTGCAAAGTTAACATAACAAATCATAACAGATCTAAAGGGAATAAAGCAAAACACCAGAAGGGTGCTGTAGTGTATTCAGCAAAATAGTAGAGTTATTATTCTTGTCACAAATGTGACGCTTTAAGGCTGGTTTTCAGTAGCGACTGAGTCGTAGTAGGAGTCATAAGACAGTCGTAATCGGAGTCGGTTCTTCCATTTCTTCTGATTCCGTTTACGACTCCGTGGCTTATGATCCAGTGAAAACTAGGTTGTCGGAGTCAGAAGCAGGAGTGGAAGAACCAACCAATCGCAAGGCCCGGAATCGAACACTGTAATTGGTTTACTCTTCCGCTTCTGCTTGCGACTCCGACATTGCAGTTTTCACTTGATCGTAAGTGACGGAGTCATAAGCAGAATCAGTGTTTGCTTCCAACTCCGTCGGCTTGATTTTCACTAGATCGTATCGCTCTACGCTTCTGACTGCGACCACTACCTGGATTATGACCTGGATTTGTTTCTCGGTAGCCCCGAGTTCAAATCTTCGGCCACGTTTGTAAAAAGCCAATTGGTTTGCCTCCGGATAGTTGGGATTCTTAACAATGTTATGTTCAGTTTGAGTTGCTTGTCGTTTGCTCGGCCCCACCAGTTTATAATATTATTATTATTATTATTATTATTATTATTATTATTATTATTATTATTATTATTATTATTATTA
>CM042751.1:31856556-31864056 GCA_022496165.2 Catalaphyllia jardinei
TATTATTATTATTATTATTATTATTATTATTATTATTATTATTATTAAGTTCACCTACTTTATGCGCACGATAGGATCGTTTGAAGATTATGTCGACCCAATCCAAGAGGTGATTGAGGATTTACTACTTCCAACCTTGTTTGGTCAATCAGAGCCTCTCCCTAACGAGGTGCGCAGACTTGCTACCTTAGCAACGGGGCAAGGGGGTCTAGGCTTTCCTGATCTGAGATCCGAGGCACCACAGCAATTTGCTGCCTCGAGACTGATAACCACCGTGCACGTAGATTCTATTACATCACAGAGTCCCATTATGGTGCCAGGCGAGAGATCTGCGGATGAGCTAAAGAGGCATCAACAATCACTCAAGAGAGCAAGTGCTAAAGAGAAAATGGATAGCATTGATTCAAGCCTCTCTCCAGACCTGCTGCGACTGATTAATCAATCGACAGACAAGGGCGCAAGTTCTTGGCTGAATGCGATGCCCCTCTCAGACCAGGGTTTAGCCCTGAACAAGCAAGAATTCAGAGACTCGCTACGCTTGCGTTATGACTTGCCCTTAGTTGGTTTGCCAAGTCATTGCGTGTGTGGGGATAAATTCACCGTTGGTCATGCCCTCTCTTGTAAAAAGGGGGGGGGGGGGGTTTGTAGCGCAGAGGCACGATGGTGTACGGAACTTGTTAACGACATTCATTGACAAGATCTGCAATAATGTTGAAATCGAACCAAGCCTTCAACCCCTGGACAACGAGCGATTTCGTTTGAGGAGCGCTGTTACAAGTTCTGAGGCAAGGTTGGACATCAAAGCGGGAGGGTTCTGGGCAAGAACTCAGTCACTCACTCACTCACTCGCTCGCTCGCTCGCTCGCTGGCCCACCCACCCACTCACCCACCGTTCACTTTACAAAAAAACTCAATAAGGCAATAAGGTGTAAACTTTAATGTTTGTTTTATTAATTAATTCCAATTAATTAATTAGCCTTGTTTTGAGGGGGTGGGGTAGGTACCTTTGATAGCTACGTAAAACGTACAAACTTATATTACTCTTAAGGTAACATCACAAATTCAAAGTGAACAGACTGCAAATTATAGTAGTTGCTAAAAAGGTATCTACGGGTTGTAACTGTTCATCAGTTAGTAGGATGCCTAAAATGTGTGCAATTCCACAACTGGTTTCGGTTCCAGTATTCTCTTGTTATCCTAGTGGAACTATTCTCTTAAGAACAAAAGCAATTTGCTTGAAACGCATGCGCAGATTGATTGGCATTAGTGTTAACTGTATGTTAGGTAAACGGTACATTTCATACACAATTATACACGACCGTTAAGTGCTTTTCCTTGGGGTTGAACACAGCATGTAAGACGCATGCGCCCTCGCATTGTCAGCAAGATACATTCCGTTCTCGAGCTCAGATTCATGCGTGTGATATCTCTCGTCTTAACGGGCGATAGCAGTTCTCCCTTTTAGTGCAAAGAACGCTTTTGTGACAGTGTATCTTTTGGAATCATCCCTAGCTCTTTTCAATTCAAAAATGTCGTGTGCTTTTTTCAAACAATTTCGTGTTTGCCTAGCTTTAAACAGGGAAACCAATGGATCTCCTCAGCCCCTTATTTATTTTCTCCCCTATGAAAGAAAACAAGAAGTTCACAAATGTATTCACCCGAAACAAATGCAAGTTAGCGGCATTAAAATTAGTAATGTCGTGACAAAATCACAAATATTGCTGCAGACACTGTGGCACTTACGGGAACGGCAAGTAAATTTAGTCAGTCTTTGAGGGGACTCATTCACCGATGTAGGATATAGTATCGGTCACGTTGAAACGCTTCTCGGTTGTATTAATCGATATCATTGTGTATTTTAAACTGGTTTACTGTTAACACCAACGACGTGACTATTTGATAATCAAATTAGTAATTGTTTATCGATGATATGAAATTTTTTTGCCTCTTGAATGAAAAAAATCATTCCTCTTCCATTTTTTTTATAAGTTAATAACATTATTTCATTTTTCTCCAGCAGGAAAAAAGCGAGCATATCTTCCTTTGTATGTTTTTGAGAAAACAAGGGTATCATGTTACAAACTTTGCGAAGAAAACAAAAGTATCAAGTTACAAATGTTGGCGTTGAAAAAATAAAGTTATGACGTTTGCTAGTTCAACGTATTAATGAATTTAAAATGAACGAAATTCAACGTAAAACACCACAGTAAAATTTAAAACCATCTTGACAAACAGTAATTGTAAGTTATTTTTGGGCCTTGAACTAACAAGTTACATACAGGCAGCAGGTGACTCAAAACGTACTGACAGTCCTGCATAACACTCTGTTTTTTTCCTGTGGATGAATCTGGAGAGCTCAATCTCCTTAGACTTCGACGAGCGAGGTTTGAGTTCGAATTCCCGAGAGCAAAACATGCAACAGCTAATATAAGACGCAATTCCAGGGAAAATCCATTTTCGTAAGAGTTTGCTCGAGATTCCAGTTACCGGGAATTCAAGTCTGCATCGAGACGATCCTTTGTAGTCAGCATGGTAACACTTTAGAGTTTTCACATTTGAAAACAAGCGACTTATTTTTATTTTCATAAAAAAAATTCAGCCCTATTCTAGCATCTGCTCAATGACCTGATCACAAATTACTGAACTGTTATTCACAAAATCGATTTTTTTGTTTACCATAGGCTTTAAGACACTTTAAGAAAGCTGAAGAATGTAAGTACGCAGTTGATGATTGCAGTCTAAACGGTATTTGGTCAGATGTTAACTCTTTTCAACTTTCAAAATTCAAATGAAGAATTCAAGATTGAAGATAAGCTCTCGATTTGATGCTCAAATTTTGATTGATGTTTACCTTTAGTACAACCAAACTTCTTCAGTAAGAATCATCTGTTTCTTGGAAAAACGTTTCTAAAAGAAAACAAAAAGGAGGAAGCAAGAGTTTGGCTCGAAAAGGCGGTGAACAGTAATCCGCGTGAAACAGTTGATGATAAGATGGTATGTACATAGTTCTTGATGAGGGACATTCCTGTTGTGAAAGCTAAACTATGCTCCTTACGGTTGGTTATGTTATTGACAGTAGGGAGCTTTAGATGGGACTACGAGTACGGGATTGGGTACGACTTCGACTTTTCAGTTCTAGTTTTTAGACTCAACATTATCACAACACACACCCATTTCATCCCATGAGCTTCTCTCTCTACCTAAAACCAACATGAACAACGAGGGCTCTGGAAACGTCACTGGTTTAAAATTCGAAAATCGTACTCGTACTTGATCTCGTAGTCCAATCTGAAGCCCCCTACTAACGTTCCTTTACACTCCGAGTTCTCTTTTCACGTTCATTTAGCTTTTGAAGTAATCTAATGTAATTCTCAATGTCACTGGCTCTTATTTGATAATTTTTCTTGTAATATACATATTGATTGTCCTGTAGTCAGTTGACTGGACTAACTTGAGTGAGAACAACACCGCACAGAATCTGCTCTGCATCCCTCCTTCCATCGGGAACATCGTGTCATTTTGCTCTTGTTTTTATTTGCAGGCATTGGAGGAGGCCAAACAATTGTTGAAGAGTCTATAGACGAACTGACAAGTTATTATCATTAGTGAAAATGTTGCTGATTGATGGGTTATGTAGTTTTACAACACTTGATTGTTCTTGTAATAAACACATTTAAAGCATGCTGTGAATTTGACGGTATTTTTGGTGTTTTCTTCATGTAACTCTCGCTGTCACCCGTGTTCTGCTGTGTTTGTGTGGCTGTTCAACACCAAGTGCGACGTCCTACCAAAACCATACAGTTCTCTTCGCCTTGCGTTGACGGAAAATAAAGATTATTGTTGTTGTTGTTGTTAGCATTGAAGTCACTATAATAATCTAAGAGTCTTTCAAAAGTTACTGTATAAGTATTACATTCACTTTGGTACGAAGCCAACTCAAGACATTGGCGTTTGCATCATTCCTTAATTATTTGTTGTTGCAATGACTAACTGCCCAAACTGAATACTTGAATTTTGCAATGACATAAATGTAGCAAGGTTCAATCCCGAGTGACGTTCAACCCTAAGGCTGACCTGTGTACCACTGAGCGGTCTATCTTCTTGATCTGTTCACATCCTTGACTTGAACTGTTAAGTGTGTGATGGGCGAGGAGATGAAGCCAGGAGAGACACCCATGGGTGTGTCAGGAGTGAATCCTGGTACTGTTGCATCTGGGCTTCTGTCGTATTCCAAGTATTCTTCTGTCTCATCCTGACATATAAAATATAATCATTTGTTTGGTTGTATTATTTTGATAAGGAATCATTTCGAAATATAATTGATTACAAAAATGAGCGAAGGGAAACTGCAGTCGTCTTGACTTCATTACCAAGTAGAAAATAACGGTCCAGATGTAAATTGATATCAATGTAAGATTACATTTTAGTGTATCACTGTCAGCGAGTGTCGACCCGTTTTTCTCTTCCTCACAACGAGTCAAGATGACTTTGAAACATAGTTTCCTTGTGATTTTTGTAAAAGGGAGCAAGGCCACAGGTTGAGGGCTGAGAAGTCTTAAACTTAGCTTTTATTAGGGTTGAAATGAGCATTCTAACAGTAATAGCGATACATACGACGAACAACGATACACGCACAATGATGGACAAAACGTAGAAAATCAGTTACTATTACTCCAACTCCCACTGAAAATACTCATAAAACAAACAGGACGACTTTCGCAAACAAGTGCTACCTCTTCATCTGAATGCTTCTTTTCATCATCATCTACCTCGTCTTGGCCCAGTCCCTCCCATTCTTGATAGAATGACTTGATAAACTTGCTTGATCTGAGCCGTCACAAAAGTTAATAAAATGATAAAACATGATAAATACATTTTATCGTGTAGATGGAACAGCAAATATTTGTCAACAGTTCAAAGTTTAGCGCGCCAGTAATGACTTAGAACAGTAGAGATACAAACTTGGCGGGGCTGCTTACTTATCCTTAGTCGCCCCAGAAAAATACGCGTGCCTCATCTTATGTGACGAGTTGTAAAAACGAACGATTTTTCGTTTGACGGAAATAACTTTTGTCGGATAAAAGCTACTAAACACGCCAACTTTTCAGCAAATCTATTGTCAATTGTCAAAAAATGCTGGTCAGTGTAGAGCAGGCTAAGAAGCAACACAAGACTAGGTGAGTGAAACGTTTTGTTATTAGATGTACTTGCCTTCTTAAGAGATATGGATCAAAGGGAAAGAAGGAGTCCAGTTGATTCATGAAAGACAAGTTAAACACCGCACGGCTCGACGTTGGTGTTGCCACAGGCAACATCATTCTATTGTTTTGTTCAATGATTGTGTAGCAGAAGACTACCTCATGTTGCCTGTAGGAACAAAAATGTTCATTAATCCCATGTATATCAAAGTGCGTTATTACTTTGTCATTCACAATAATAAACCCAAATATGCTAAAAACATAATGTGCTTATCAGAACCAAGAAGCAGCTCTCCCTCAGAATTCAAGTAAAATTCTAATATATAGATTTAGGTCACCCTAAAAGTGGAGCTCCTGTAGTCTGATTAGGCTAACCCAGGATAAGGTTGGATTTGGATTTGACTTTTGTAAGTTTGCGGTGAGGTTTTCTGTATATTGTTTGACCTTCTATTTTGAGTTTAATCACAAAACCGATACACAAAACAAGCTGTAAACAAAAAAACATTTGTAGAGAAGAAGCAGTTGTAATTTGGTTTACTTTTAAATCTGGATTAGAGTTAACAGGCTTCCGAACAACCCTGCTCTGTTTTCAACAAGTTACCCCGACATGAATCCGCGATCCAATCGAAAACCAGCACATGGTCAGCGGTAAACTTAAATAAAACACGTGACCTCGATGAGCTATAATCTTGAACCCGCAATTTGGTCACGTGATACTGGTCAGCGGATAACTTGACTTGACAGGTGTCAATTAATCATAACAACCTATTGTTAGGAGTATGGCGTGATCTTGCGCGACTCCACCGTCGCCGTCGCCGTTGTGCGTAGGCGCCCACGAGGAATACCTCTAGCCATAATCACCATGAGAAAATCAACTCATGGGTTTCCGCTCCGCTTCGTGGCCCTTCGGGTCGCCAAAGCTCCGCTATATTCCCTTACCTGTGCTGAGCGCGGGAAAAATTATCCTTGCTCTTGATTGGTCAAAAAAGTATGTTTCCTTAGGGCTGGTTGCACGACTTTTAAAACCAGTAAGAGAGTTCACACTCCGTGTTCTTCCGAAAGTTTTTGACGTAAGATGGAATGTTGTAGATTGAAAATAAAAACAAGGTAATTCTGCTATTTTGTTGTCTTATTGCGTCCCGAACAGTTGAAAATAGAAACATGAGCCGTCCAGAATGGATTGGCAGAAAAATCAGTCACTTCACCTTGTGATGTGAGCAAACATTTTAACAACCGTTGGCAAGCAAACCTGAGAAGAAAGGAAAAGGACAAACTTTAAGATTATAAGATTCAAAGGAAGTATCATTGATCCCTATACCTGTTGGAATGATAGTGGCTATGTTAGTGTAAAAACATTTGGCTTCGTTTCACAACGACTAAAAACATTTAATATGGACTGAAATTTCTGGATTTATACGGATAGTGCTTGGTGGTGAATAAACAAAACCATGACAATCTGACCTTCAGTGGATTCATTCGACAGGTAACAATTCTATCTAAGTTCAATCTTCTTAAGTACTTCAATCCTGTAAAGGAAGAAAGAGAACATTTACTAGGAACGAAAACGCGGCTCCGCTCACATATCACATGTTGTATTCTTAGTTCAGTGGAAGGAGGTTTGAAAACGAGCGATTGCCGCAATCGTCCATCATTATCAAGTAGCTTTGAAATTTGTTACAGAAACTCTTAACAATCATCCCACCTTCTTCAAGGTCGAGTAACTGCTTGTGACGAAAAATGAACATGTAGAATAGGGCCTGAAAGTAAATCAGATCGTGGACAAAATTCAGTGTTGGAGCCTGTGTTGAACAAGAACATGTAACAAAAAAGGGTTCGATTTATATCAATTTAGTGTTTTCAGCACTTGGCTTTAACTTTAAAATGTTATTTTAGATACTGCCGACAACAATAAAATCGCGACTTTTATTTCCAGCGATGCCAAATTCTAATTGGACCCGGATAGAAGGCGTACATGGAAAGCAGCTGATGTGGCAGCAGCTTCCAGTCTCTACAAATATAACATCATATAACATTTATTTCAATCCTTGCTGATCATATATCACTTTACTTGGAGTAGAGAACTAGATGTGAACAGCACCAGCATACCTGACAAACAGAGTAAAATGGTCCGTATTTACCGACATCAGGCCCCAGACAACCAGCATCATTCATATCAATGTAACTGGAAAGAAAACAAGTGTAACTCGGGTTAAGCACATTCAATTCATTACTGCGACTGACAGCCTGCAAAATGATCTTACCCGTGAATCCAGTCTGTTAAAAGATCCAAACAAGTTTCTAC
>CM042751.1:31871556-31889056 GCA_022496165.2 Catalaphyllia jardinei
CCCTTCTTATCTCCCCAGCACAGCACAGGCTGGATCAGACAAGATAAAGACAAGGATATAAGATGGCAAGACACAAGCAATGCCAAACGTTGGGGAAAGACGCAACACAGGCTTAACGGCACCACAAGGAGTAACCCCAGTTTATTGGAAAATAATAAATAAATGCCCTTCTCTAAGGGAGGGAGGATGGCACATTTTAAAGCTACCATAAATTGTTACAAACTGTGTACTCTCGTGCAAGCTGCCAGGATAATGCCCTGTGACAATGTATTGAGATTTCAAAGTTTGACCAATAGGTACAACACTTACTGTACTATAGACTAAACAGACGGGGAGCTTGTTAGCCATGAATGGGGCTCACAAATATATGGGCCAATCTCGGAGAAGCTAAGATATTTCACTCGATTACATGGCAAGATAGAAACTAAGATACAGACATGAATAGCATTTGTGCTATGTTCATTCATGAATTGAGCATTTAGTATTGTACTACTATGAAATACCCTACTGGATTACATGATGAACAAAAGCAGCCTCGCCCTCAAGGGGTGTCATTTTCCCATTAACTGTGTTTTACCGACCCGTAAAAGCGTTATAAATTTGTCACTGAACGACTTCCATCAATGATAAATACCTGGAATATTGTTGGTTTTTTCATGTATGGGAAGTTTTCTGACAGCACAGGGATCAAAAACTGTGGAACTCTACAAAAAGTAACAAACACTAATTATTATAAAAGGGTGCAAAGAAGTATAGTTATTTTACTTAACAACCAAGTTTCACCAGTATGCTTACACTGCTATGCGGTCAGGATACCAGCACCCTGCATTAACTAAAGATAATTTTATACATCTGTTCAAGCACAAAAACTAATTATAAGAATATATGGGACTTTTCATTTGAGGGAACCTCAACCCTGTCAGGTAACAAATAGTTACATTTAATTATTATTATTTGTGATTGCATTACATAGTATAGACTAGGAAACACAAGATAAAGTTCTGATCATGATAGCATAGCCAGCCACTGGTATTTTATAGTGTAAATAATGGGATGTAGTTACACGAGCCAACTGCTGTCGAAAGCTGAACATTTTAGTTTAATCGTTTTGTTATTAGTCTCGAGTAGCAAACCGGAAACCGGTGTCTCGGTAGGAGACCGGAAGTGACTTTGACATTGTCTTGAATTGTTGTACCCCCCTCTAGCGAGAGGGAATCTAGCATGTGCTCGTTGGACGAGAGTGTTTTCATGTGAGCTAGAGTTTGTAGTAGCCGTCAAAGTTGTGCTTGTTTCGTGCTGGAAACGTTTTAGATCGGGCGAAATAAACGTGAGACAACGGAAGGAAACGGTGTGTATTATTTGTTGAAACTGGAGATCAAACATGGTGACCGCGACGTGACTTTACCGTTCGCCTAGAGTGTTGTTGAATCGTTGCCGTTTGACGCCATCGTTGAATCAAAATGAAGCCGAAACAAATCGACCAGCTGAAAAGAGCTCGCAGTGGATTGAGAGGTTGGATGACCAGAGATTTGAATGCTGTTAGGGAGATCATTGAGTCCGACTCGCCGGATGTCACTAGAGTGGAGGAAAAACTCGAGTCGATAACTACGAGACTGCACAAAGCAGAGGATCTTCAGATGGAAATCGAAAAACTCTTGAGCGATGACTCTGATGTACGGGAAGAAGTTGACGCTCAAGGACCTTGGTTCGACATGGTAACAGATCGCATTCATGTTTTAAAGTTGTGGTTAAAAGAAAAACAAAAACAAAATACAAGTGAAAAGCCTGAAAAGTTCGAACCCATTATGCCAGAGCCAAAACCCACTTCATGTACGCCTAAGATGAAATTACCGAAAACTGACCTCAGAAAATTCTCGGGCGAGGTGTTAGATTGGCCAGAATTCTGGGACATTTTCAGGGTATCCATACATGACAACCCTGAAATACCTGCTGTCCAGAAGTTTGTGTACTTGAAGTCCCTGCTGACTGATGAAGCAGCCGGATATGTTGCAAACATTAAGACTGAAGAAGCCAACTATGAAGTTGCTGTGGAACGCCTGAAATCTCGTTATGGCAAAGATGAAGTACAAAGAAACCGACTTATGTCCAAGCTGGCAGACATGAAATCACTTGAGCAGTCAAACAAGGCCATGAGGGATGCAGTGGATGAACTTTGTGCAACTGTGAGAGCACTTGAAGTCCAAGGAGTGACAACAGAACAATATGGAGCTCTTTTGATGCCGTTGATCGAATCGAAACTCCCCAGAGATTGGAGATTGGAGTGGGCCCGAGAAAAAGCTGGTTTAGCTAAGGAAGAGGTAGGATTTTCAAAAATGTTAAAGTTTCTGGAACGTGAATTGGACATTCGAGAGAGTGCAGACCCATCTGTGGAGAAAGAGCTGTCTTTCAAACATCACCCCTCTGTGGAAAAAGAAAAACCTGTCTTACCAACTGCTTCTGGTTTAATGGCTAAACCTGTAACTTGTACCTTCTGCAAGGGTCCACACACCCCTAAACAGTGTACCGTACCTATGTCAGTAGAGGACCGATTCAAAAAGCTGAGAGAAGTGAGAGCCTGTTTTCGTTGTGCTAGAAGTGGCCATCGAATGAGTGCCTGCAGGTTTCGAAAACCTTGCCCGTGTGGACGTGGATCACACATCCCACAGCTGTGTAAGACTGGTGGAGTAAAGGTTCAAGACGCCCAGAGACAGCCAACCGTGACCCCTCTAAGCAACACACCAAGTCACCCTAGTTGGAATCCAGCTACCCCTCCCTACGTACCCTCGACCGGTACCCAGAATCAAGTGCCACCATTGTCCCGACCTCCACAAGAGGCGATGATGCCATCTGCAAGGAATGCTGATTTTAAAACAACAGGAGTTATGATGAGAACTGTGTGTGTTGTTATTGGGAATGTGGTTGTAAGAGCTCTATGTGATACTGGGGCAACCTTTACGATGATGTCATCTCAGTTGGCTGCAAGTGTGCCGAAGAGAGTTGTTGGAAAACGTCATTTGCGGATTGAGACGCTTGGGGATGTGTTGGAGGGTGAGTTTGATGTTGTTGAGGTGACTGCGAGAGGAGGGAACATTGCGAGTACCTTCACCTTTCAAGCTGTTGTTATGGATGAGTTGTCTGGTGTCTTCGAGAGGGTGGAGCCTGAGTGTTATCAAGCCCTTCAAGAAGTTGTTGGTGGTTGTCCAATCCTTGCTGATCTCGCTGGTCCTGGTGCAGACGATATTGGTATTGTGTTTGGAGAAGATTGCTATGATACCATTGTTACAGGAATGACGTGGAAATTGAGAAATGGTCTCAAGGGAACGCCGACAATCTTCGGGTGGATTCTTCATGGTGGCAGCGGATCCCCTCAAGCTGCAGGTGTGGTAGCGAGAGCCAATGCCCATGTATTTAGAGCCACTGTTCATGAACAATTGCAGAACTTCTGGACTTTAGACCACCTTGGTGTTGTGAAAGAGGAGGTGTTGGAACCAGACCTGGAGCTGGAAGTGAAGAATGCTGTTCAACGCGACGAATCTGGAAAGTATGTTGTGTCGTGGCCTTGGAAACCTCAAGCTCGAAAGAATTTAGCACTTAACGAGGCCCTTTGTGAAACAAGGCTTCGTCGAATGGTTAAAAAGATGACACCTGAAGAGTACACAGCGTATGACAATCAGTTAAAAACTCTCCTTAAAGAGGGACATATTGAGCCATTGCCAAATGACTGCGTTCCCCAGTCATATCTTCCACATCGAGGAGTTGTTAAGCTTGATCGGGAGACAACTAAACTGCGCATTGTACATGATGCCTCGGCTAAGTCTGAGGGTGGCCTTTCTCTCAACGATGCCCTCGAGAAAGGACCAAACCTTTTACCACTGTTGTGGGGCATACTTCTCCGTTTCCGTATTGGCAAAGTTGGCGTTGTGGGTGATCTCGAGAAAGCTTTTCTACAGTTGTCGCTCCATGATGAAGACCGGAATGTTTGTTGTTTCTTGTGGCTTAACCCGCAAGGAGAGATTGAGGTGTACAGATACAAGAAGGTTTTCTTTGGTGCTAAATCCTCCACCATTTCTGCTTCAAGTAGTCCTGAAACAGCATCTAGAGAGTTTCATCAGCAAATCAGAAATGGCTTCCCAACTTCTCCGCAATCTTTACATGGATGACCCGGTGAACTCTATGGAGAACACTGAGAAAGCAAGAGAGTTCTGGCTTGAGGCGGTGCGCATCTTTAAAGATGGTGGCTTCAACCTACGAAAATTTCGGTCCAATGATGGAGATCTCCTCCGTGAGTTTTCAGACAGCCAGGTACAACAGATACACAAAGTACTTGGAGTAAGCTGGGACTTAAACTCTGATGAACTTCTTCCACTTGTTGACGTGGAAGATATTGTGCCCAAGAAACTTACGAAGAGAGAAGTATTGTCCTGCCTGTCTAAGATTTACGACCCGTGTGGGCTGGTGAGCCCGGTTGTCACTCCTCTGAAGATAATTGTCCAAGACTGTTGGAAAGAGAAGCTCGGATGGGATGAGGAAGTCAGTGTGGATCTCCGAAGGCGTGTTGAAGAAGTGTTGAAAGGATTCTCTGGTGGAAATCAACTAAGAGTCAACCGATGGTTGGGAATCATACCCTCTCAGTACAAGGACACAAGAGTGTCGCTTCACGTTTTCACTGACGCCTCCTCCAGAGCCTATGCAGCAGCAGCCTACCTTCGTGTAGCAGACGTTAAAGGAAACATAACAGTGAATCTTGTTGCTTCAAAGTGCCGACTAGCTCCACCTGATGGAGACACAATACCTCGTCTTGAACTTCTTGGTGCCTTAATGGGAGCTCGTCTTCTCAATTCATTGAGAATAGAGTACAGTGAGGTGATCAAGATAGATGATGAATTCCTCTGGACAGATTCTAGTGTTGCTCTTGCATGGATTAACCAGGGACCGCGTGTCGGTGGAGTGTTTGTAGCTAACCGAGTAGAGGAGATTACGGCTGTTGGTGGAGTGTGGTCATGGGTCCCCACAAATGAAAATCCTGCGGACTTACCTACTCGAGGTATGACAGTCACCCAGTTGTCTGGCTCTAAGATTTGGTGGAATGGCCCAGAATGGTTGAAATGCCCTGAGACAGAGTGGCCAAAGCATTCAAAGAATGAAACAGGGAAAGCATTCCTGATCATGGCCGTAACGGACAATGAGGAACCTATGTATGTCGAGGACATTGTTGATACCCCGAGGACAAGCAAGTACCTTCGAACATTGAGAAGCGTGGCATGGATGTTACGTTGGCACAAGTCTACTGGAAACAGTCAAGCCATGCTATCCTTAGAGGAGTTGAACTGTGCTAAAACGGTTATCTTGAAACAAGTGCAGAGAAAATTTTTCTCGAAGGAGTTAAAGTCGCTGGAAAATGGCCAACCTGTTCTGCGTCAGTCTTGTCTAATATCCTTACACCCGTTCTTGGAAGGTGGATTAATAAGGATGGGTGGCCGTTTGCAACAAGTGGACGCAACCTTTGATGAGCTTCATCCTGTCCTTGTAAAGAAGTGTGGTGTCATGGACCAGTTAGTACTTCACATTCATGAACAAATGCAACATGCTGGTTCTACAACAGTTATCTCAGAACTGAGACGCCAAGGGATTTGGATCCTGCGCTCAAAGAAGTCAGTCTCATCAGTTTTACGGAAGTGCAGGAAATGCAGCAGGTTTTTAGCTGCTCCAGCATCTGAACAGACACCCCCGCTCCCTCGATGTCGTGTGACCTGCAAGCGTCCCTTTGAAACTACTGGTATGGATCTTGGAGGACCCCTATACTTGAAGGACAACAGCAAGGTCTGGTTCGTTGTATTCACATGCATGTCAGTAAGAGCCATCCATTTAGAACTTGTGACGTCGTTGTCTACAGAAGCGTTGATACAGGCACTGCAGAGGTTTATGAACAGACGAGGTGTCCCCCAGTTATGCATAAGTGATCATGGATCAAACTTTGTGGCGGCGGCTAAGTGGGTAAGAGAGAAGAATCTTGACATGAAGTGGCAGTTTGTGGTTGAACGTGGACCTTGGTGGGGAGGAGCCTGGGAGAGGTTAGTGGGCATTGTCAAAGGACTCCTACGTCGCTCGTTAGGCCACGCCGTTCTTACCTGGGAGGAACTAGTAACTGCTCTAACTGAAGTAGAGAAAGTGATCAACTGCCGGCCTATCTCTTACTTGTGGGAGTCAGCTAATCCTGATGGTGGTGTTCCTATCCCTTTGTGCCCTGAGCAGTTCCTGTTGCCACCCCGAGGAGACTTCAAGGAAGAAGAAAGAGAACTGAACCTCTCTGATGAATTTCGACAAAGAAAAATGTGGCTGTCCTCCATGAATGACCTTTGGAGGAAAGAATACTTGCATCAAGTGCTGGGTTCACAAGGAGAAGTTTGGAAGACTCGACCAAACCCTTTGAAAGTCGGAGAGGTTGTCCTTGTAGCTGACGACAGAGAAAAGCGTCTTAATTGGAAGATGGGCGTTGTTCGACAGCTCATTATCGGACGAGACGGAAGATGTCGTGCTGCTATTGTACAGGTGAAGTCAGGTATGCTGACGCGACCAGTTCGCAAACTGTACAAACTGGAGATTTGTGCTGAATCTCACAATCTCCCGCCAATCACAAGGCTACCAGAGGATGCTGATAAGGATGAAGAGATTTTGGATGCTGAAGCCGAGATGACAGACGGTGGAGAAGAAGCTGAACATGAAGTCTCCATGCCACAAAGGACTCGGAGTGGAAGAGAGATAGTCTGTCCAAGTCGCTTTAGAGACTGAGTCGCAACTTACTACCGCAAGTTGCGAGGTGGAGGATGTCGAAAGCTGAACATTTTAGTTTAATCGTTTTGTTATTAGTCTCGAGTAGCAAACCGGAAACCGGTGTCTCGGTAGGAGACCGGAAGTGACTTTGACATTGTCTTGAATTGTTGTACCCCCCTCTAGCGAGAGGGAATCTAGCATGTGCTCGTTGGACGAGAGTGTTTTCATGTGAGCTAGAGTTTGTAGTAGCCGTCAAAGTTGTGCTTGTTTCGTGCTGGAAACGTTTTAGATCGGGCGAAATAAACGTGAGACAACGGAAGGAAACGGTGTGTATTATTTGTTGAAACTGGAGATCAAACAACTGCAAGCCCAAGTCAACCTAAAGTGACAAGTCATGACATGGAATCAAGCCAATTTGTTTTTCGTTTTGTCCTTAAAAAAATAGATTGTAGGAAAATTAAATTCTGACAGGGTTATTTTAACAACAGGCTAACCTTAGTCAAAGCATGAAAGGCAACCCTCTTGCGAATGTGTGGCACAAATGTTATCATTCAACTTTTCTCTTAGTCTAGTAGAAAGTCAATGAGATTCATGTCACTTACTATATGGATAAGACAATCTTACAATCATAATACAAATGTGACTTGACACCATGTTTGCAATAGTTTGGGGGACTGAGCATGAATACAAACAGTCCCAGGGCCCTCTGGGTAACATATTGCACAAAGCTACAAGATGACACATGATGCAAGCAAGGTGTGCTAGTTGTTAAAAGTGTTGCCTAACTACTAAGACAATCTACATTGATTTTATATAATTATTTTATTTTCTACAATCTATATTTTTTGGGTACAAATTAAAAATGGCTTAACTTGTGGCTGACTCCAGGTTGACTTGATTTTGACCTGTGACTTGAGGTTTGTTGGGCTCATAGTAATGCTAAACTATTAAATAACTGGATTTATGAATCATAAAATGTGTAAGCCAAGGAACTTAGTTTGGAGAAAAATTAAAAAGGAAATGATAATATGTATGTTGTGGTTTGTTTGGTTTTGTTTTGGTTTTTTTAAACCAGTTTAACTTTTTCAAACAGGGTTGAAATTTTCAAACCAGTTTATTTTTTTTGTAAACTGTCTATAAAAAAGGTAAAATATCTCCCAGCTACTCTACCTCTTCCCCCAAATCCTCATTAAGCATGAATACTAATAATTACCAGCAGGTTTCACTTTTTTTTCTTTTTATCTCGTACTCACCAAGATTTGAACCGCCAACCTCTGGATCTACTTTCCACTGTCATTACCACTTGACCATGAAACAATGGATGCAAGAGCTCTCATACCTGTTTTAATTATCAGTTCATCACCCCAAGCCCCTCGAGATATGTCCATAAATGCAGGTTAATGAGATGCATGCTCTTTATGATAAGCATCACAAAGTGTCCTCTTTCCTAAAAAGTCACGAACACACACATAATTCTGTCAAATATGAAGTAATATGAAAATGACACTTTGTGATGCTTATTCATAAAGAGTAGTGAGTCTCATTAGCCTGCATTTCTGGAAATAAGTGAGCCCCTCTCATATAAATTTTAACTTATTCATCCATGAACTTTGTCTTAATTACTAAGAAGCTAACCAATTTCAAATAAGAGCTTAGGCCTAGTCACTAACCTGAGAGCTCAACCCAAACTACTAAGTCATATGCAAAGTTCCCAGCCTAACATCAAAGCTAACCATTCTAAATAAGTGCTTAGGCCTAATCACTAACTTGAGTGCTTAACCCAAATTATTAAGACACATGCTCACATTGTGCTCAAAATTGAAAATTAAACTGGTTTAGAAATTCCAACCCAATTTGAAAAATTAAAACTGGTTTAACAAAAATTAAACCAAAAATAAAATTGAACCACAGCATGTACATTTTGCTGATAAAAAAGTAACATATAAATTTTAAAATAAAGAGCTGTTAAAATAATGAGTCTAAACGTTTTCGATCTGTTTGATCATCATCAGACTGAAATAATCTGCATACGCTCAGTGTTCTTATAGTTCAAGCAGTGCCGGTTTCAGCTGTCAGCTTTCAGCTGTCAGGCTACAGCCTTCAATGGATAAAATGGAAAAAATCGACAACTACCATCTTGCGTGTTTGCCACATGATGAACAAGTTGAACCTCCATTCGGTGTACATGTTCGGTTTCTCTAAGAACTTTCTACTTTCTACTTCATTTGTGCTGCAGAACGGAAGACCGAGTCTGGTTTTTTGGTCTTTCATCGAACCAGCGGACAGGAAATGAATGGTTTGGTGCAAGACTGATCTAAGTGACTTTTTTGGGTGAAATATTTTTTCTTCAAAAGTGCCTGAATTTTTGCATGTGCTCATGTTTTGCTTTGTTGCGTTCATTGTGCAAGTTTCAATATTTTGTCCTTGTTTTTCTCAGAAAGAAAAGTGCAAACCAGCCAAAAAGATACAGGGGAATGTTTTACTACTTAATTAAAAAGTACATGCAAAAATTCAGGCACAAAAATTCAGTCTTTCACCAAGCCATTCCTGTTTCCTCGCTTTTGGATCATCAAAATCACAGATAACTTCATTTACCAATTTCACGGGGTATCCCGCTTTGATGAATGATTGTTTGGTGACCTTGACTTCTGCTTTCCAATTGGTGGCTATTTGTTTTGCTCGGTGTAAGGCACCTAGAATAGTGTTGTGCTTCCATCTTGGCCGATTTCCAATGTACTTGTAATTTACCTGGTTTGTTGTAGACTCTGGTGGTGAAGTTTCCCTCTTGGTGGCTAAAAGAGGTGTCCTGGAAGTGGTCAGGGTTTTCTTCCAAGCAAGCTGATCTTGATGATCCAACAGATCAAAAGCGTGTAGACTCTTACTTTTAACAGCTTTTTACCTAAACGTTTGTATGAAATGAATAATATAGAGAATATTACATGCCCACGCGTGGATATGAATTTTATCTTCGAGTGTTCAACTTGATATCTCACGAGTAAGCGCAGCGAATGAGTGAGATATTGAGTTCAACAAGAGAAGATATAATTCATATCCACAAGCGGACATGTAATATTCTGTTTATTATATAAACACCAGTGAAAACGTTTAAAAATCGGAGAACCGTAGCCAGGATAAGACATCTTAAAAAATTATAAAAAGAACGCTCACTGGCTATATATAGATAAAAAACTTTCAAGCTTTCAGCTGTCAGGCTACAGCCTTCAATGGATAAAATGGAAAAAATCGACTTAATATACGAAAATAGGTGAGACTAATAAAAAGAATGTATAAACAGGAGAAAAAATATGTATGTAAATGTCAAAAAAAAAACTTAATTGTTTTTTTTAAAAGAATAGAGTATTGGTTAGGGAGCCGCTTTGAATTGTTATCTGTATGATCTATAGAAGCGGTGTGCCATGATTCTAGTGTCTTGCAGATACGATAAGAACCCTTGTTGAATACTTGAGAATTTTTAAAGTCAATAGAGTGATTTGTAGACCAAGCGTGTTTAGCGATGTTGGAACCTCTTGCGTAAGACTTGACATTTCTCATATGTTCTTTTTTTCTAGTTTCAAAGAATCTGCCAGTCTCACCTACATAACTCCATGGACAGTCAGCACAAGATATTTTGTAAACCACGCGTGGTTGCAAATTAATCGGAGGTCAGGACTTAGGAGAGGGAAACTCCTGTTGTAATGTCTTGAGTGCTTGCTGAAAACTCGAATGTCGTGTTTTTTAAGAAGTCTAGTTAGAGGCTGAGAAATTCTATTGATATAGGACTGCATAACTAGACAAATCGGAGGATGCGGACCATTTGAAAAACATGCAAACAAGTTCCTCAGGTGTAGGGATGGAGTTTGTTCGCTGAGTAGAAGATTTCTTTTGTTAGAATGTTGGAGATAACATATTAGGGGTAATTGTAAGGTCGTAGAGCATGGGTGACATGAATAAGTTCAGTCTCTTTTCCTTGTTTCGTGTTCGGGAGATTAATTTCATGATGTAGTAAAGTCTCAGCTGTGCTGATCTTGTGTCGTTTGTCGTGATGAGAGAAGAAATCTAAATACCTATCGGTATGGGTTGGTTTACGGTAAACATCAACAATGAGAGCATTATCTTTGCGATTAACTAGGGCGTCCAAGAAAGCGATCTGGTTGTTATTTTCTTTTTCAAGGGTAAAGGAAATGTGTTGATCGATACTGCTGAGTGTTCTTGGTGTTCTTAAAAAAATGACATTCGAGTTGTCAGCAAGCCATTCAAGACATTACAACAGGAGTTTCCCTCTCTTAAGTCCCGACCTCCGATTGATTTGCAACCAAACGTGGTTTACGAAATATCTTGTGCTGATTGCCCATGGAGTTATGTAGGTGAGACTGGCAGATTCTTTGAAACTAGAAAAAAAGAACATATGAGGAATGTCAAGTCTTACGCAAGAGGTTCCAACATCGCTAAACACGCTTGGTCTCTATTGACTTTAAAAATTCCCAAGTGATCGACAAGGGTTCTTATCGTATCTGCAAGAAACTAGAATCATGGCACACCGCTTCGATAGATCATGCAGATAACAATTCAAAGCTGCTCCCTAATCAATACTCTATTCTTTTAAAAAAGAACAATTAGGCTTTTTTTGACACTTACATATTTTTTCTCCTGTTTATACATTCTTTTTATTAGTCTCACCTATTTTCGTATATTAAGTAGTTGTCGATTTTTTTCCATTTTATCCATTGAAGGCTGTAGCCTGACAGCTGAAAGCTTGAAAGTGTTTTATCTATATATAGCCAGTGAGCGTTCTTTTTATTATTTGTAAGACCAGTGAAAATGCGTGATTTATTATGTAACCATAACAACGGTGATCTCTTTACGTGTAAAGATAACAAGTTATTTTCATGTGTGAAGATATGAAGTTTTTGCACGAAATCTCACTTGGTATTTCACAAGTGTTTGTATAATAGAGTCTGATGACAACTTACGCTGGCACCACCTCAAGTACTGCTTGAAGGGCTTCATGAGCATGACAAAACTTCTTGTCTAAATCTGATAGAATAGATCATTCAATAATTGTAAGGCTATTGTACAGAAATGTACATGACAATAATTAATTCCCTATTTTAAATTCTGTTTTTCTCTTTCTCATATTTATCAATAGTTATGTTACTGTGTACTTACAGCACTTACAACACTAACAACATTTACAACACTTACAGCGCTAACAATACTTACAATACTTATATTACTAAAAGAGGTTGCTTCATGATTGCTGTACAATTGCTGGAAAAAATGGTCAGCAGTCATAAGACTGTCATTGTAGTCATAGTCATTAGAAGACTTCAGTTCCATCTGGTTGATCATAGCAATCATTGAAATCATGGACACCACTCTCAAGAGATTGTAACAACCACATCATCTCACGCAGTTTCTCTATAGTATCTAGAGATAGTGGTGATCACACAGAAACTGGGAGTTGTTTTTACTGTATCGATTATAGTAATCATATGAAAACAAGCCTTTACCATCTGAACCATTTAATTACTACTCACTTGCAATATATAAAATACTTACAAGATATACGATAACTACTAATACTTACATTTTATTATTTAGTAACGAATGTCTTGGTAACATAGTAAATGGTTCGAACCCAGGAGTATCAGTAGTTGGTATTGTGTGATCGTCCGTGTGATTGTAATTTTGAAAAGAACTGTTGTTGGTGACTGACATTTCGACAACCTGAGTGGAAGTCATCTTCAGAGTCAAGTGAATAGTGTTTGTCAGTCGATGATGTTGTAAGTCTGGTCCATTGAAAGCGATTGGTCAGTTAAGCCATGATGGTATTGGCTGAAAGACTCGTGTTAAGTTTGTCATCAGTCATTGGTCAGTTTCGATCTGTCTTTTGTTAGTCAAATTGGTCGGTTTGAGGTCCGTCTATTGTTAGTGAAATTAAGTTGGTCTGTCAGAAGTCTGTTTTTCGATTTCGTTTTTGTCACGGTGAGTCATTTTTAAGGTGCTGGTAGTTGTTGACATCTGTTAAGAGGCATTTGTTCTTGTTAGTTAGTGTACCAGCTTTCCAGAGTCAGTCATTAAAATAGTTTATAATGTAGATTAAGCATCGAGTAGAGTCCCAGTCAATGTTATGGTTTGTCAGCTGATGATGTACAGCAATGTGATTGTTGGTATCAACCATCTCCTTGCTCGTTTGTGTTCAGTCAGTCTCATGTTAAGGTTTTGGCCAGTCTCGCCAATGTAGGAAGCCTGGCAATCGGAGCATTTGATCTTGTAAACTGCTCCCTGTCTGTTGTTGGGTTTGTCTCGGTCTTTAAAATTGGTTAGTAAAATAATGTCGTAACATAGTTGTAGGTTTGTGTGCTACATGGATGTTGTAGGGTTGTAAGATCTGTGAGATGGTCTCATAAGTGCCCTTAATGTGAGGTATAGTCACTGTAGTAACAGGTGTCATGTTCTTGTTCATTGCATCAGCTTCAGTAGGTCAGAAAATGTTTCGTCTAATGAAGTCAGCGTTGTAGTTCTTTTTGATCAAAACACATTCAAGGTATTTGTTTCCTCCATGTAAGTTGTCTGGTGTACCACAAACTAGTTGCGCTCGTCTGGTCAAAGTCTTTATAGTCGTGGCTCTGTGTGAAGTTGGGTTGTAGAATGACTCGTCAAGTAATCTGTTGGTATGCACCTGTTTTCTGTAAACTGACGTTCGCAGTTCCTTGTTATCGTGGCTTACCAAGCCCCTAGAAAAGAAAGTTTTCCATTTTCTTTGATTTCTTTGGTAAACTGGATGTCGGCAATCTGTTCGTTAAGGTGGTCATGAAAAGGGTAAATTTCATCTTTGTGAACAGCGGTAAAGGTGTCATCAATGTAGCATAACCAGAGCGGTACCGTTTGTAGACAAGTTGTAAAAGCACGTTCCTCCAAGTGTTGCATCACTATTTCTGCGACAAGAACAGAAACAGGCGACCCCATGGCTGTACCATGTAACTGTTTGTAGTGTTTACCATTGTACTGAAAGTAAGTCAATGCAAGGCAAAGGTTTAGTAAGTCAATGATGTCTTCTGTCGGTAACAGTATTTTAAGGGCTGATTGTTGCATAGAGGTCTCGGTACAATGTAACGCCAATTCAAGTGGAATACTGGTGAACAGTGATTTTACGTCAAAAGACACAAGTCGTCAGGTATCTGCACTGTCTTGATAGCGTCGATAAAGTTTTCCGTCGATTGTAGTTTGCATCCTGATTTGTCAGTCAGGGGTTGTAGTATGGTTGTCAAGTACTTAGACAGTTGATATGTAGGGGACCTGTTACTACAGTGACTATACCTTACGTTAAGGCCACTTCTGAGACCATCTCATGGCCCTTACAGCCCTACAACATCCGTGTAGCCCACAAACCTACTACATTATGGCACTTTAGGGAGGCAGCGTGGTCGAGTGGTTTAGGGTGCTGGATTTGAAATCTGAAATCTGGAGGTCCCTAGTTCAAATCCTCCATCCTACTACTAACTGGATTTGTCCTCAGTTGTCCCGAGTTCAACTCCTTGACCGCGTTGTGTAAATAGCCAACTGGTCAGCCTTCCACCAGTTGGGATTTATATAGTTTATGTTATATTTACAACATTTGTTTATTTATTTACAGTGTCCCCAATTAGCACAACAGTGCTAAATACATCAGACACTTAAATAAAGTTACTGGTATTATTATAACTTTTATTATTATTAATATAATTTACTCTTCGTAAGCTCAATTGAGTGCTCTTTAATTTGACAGAAATTGTAAATAGTCCTTTTCTTTATTATTATTATTATAACTTGTATAATTTAGGTATAAGCATACCTTTTTTATTATTGATGCTTAAAATTCTGGTTTGAATTTTTAAAATTAACTTTATTTAATGTCCTTGTTCCCGCGAAAGTAAATTAACTGTGGCGATTTGCAATTGAACCAGAGCTATTAATCAAACAAAACTCTCGGGATGGCGTTAATGGGGGTACACTGCCTTGCGTTTGGTTAGCCAATGCGACTTCCGGCAATAGCGTGACAAATAACCTCACTTATCTCCCCAGCACTACGAGCTGAATGACAGACAGCACGTGCTGGATCGGACAAGAGTATCGGTTAGCAAGCGATGCACAAAGGCGATGCAAAATCAACAAGCTTGTGGGAAGTCGCTGCACAGACTTAACCGCCACTGATGCATGCAAGGCAATGCATCCCCCCAAGCCATGAAAGCCGGTGAAAGCTAGTTCAACGAGAAACGTTCGACAGCGTTAGCCATCCTGGGAGCTACTGACTCTATTGTAGATACGGGAGCCCTTATATAAAGCTGTAACAATCTGAGGACCATCGACCCATGACTTTAATAAGCCAATCTGGCAAGCCGGCAGCAGCGGCAACCAACGCAGCACCTATGCGGAAGCTATGGCCCTTGAGACTCTGATAAGGAAGACCCGCGACCCTTGAACTGTCCCGTAGAAGGTGCGAAACTGCTCCCCGGGTAAGCAAACAACCTGACTGAAAGTAAAATAAGGGACCCTTTTGTGGCTGCGCTAAGAGAAAGTACTCTCGCATAGCCGACACAGCACAAAAGGTGGACGAGGTGCGCGCGATGGTGAGAGATTGCCCTCCCCTGTAAACATCTGTTTTTGACGACTTTAGCTGCACCATCATGCGCTGCGGGCATGCCAGGGTTGGATGAAAGGCTATACAATCGGTAGAAATATAAAAAAGCGGTCTAAATTTGCGGACACTGCTGTAGGTAAATTCACTACATCGCAGGAAGGCGAAAAAAGCTAAATTGAAGGTGGCCCATATCATGGAAAAATCCCGGGGGCTAAGCCATGATTGCAAAACGGGACGGATTGCGGAGAGCACCTGTGGGGTAACTGGTTGATGGCGAATACGCTGTTCGCCTTGGTAGCGGAGAATACCGCGTAAAACCTTGTGGAGAAGAACTTTGCCCTTCAGAGGGTCACTGTACCCGGCAGTAATATGGAGGTTGCGAACGGCTGCTAAATACAGTTTAACTGTGCTATGACGCACCGTTCTAGTGAGATATGAGGCAAAATAAATAAGAGTCCCTTCGGAGGCAGGTAGGACATCCCCCTCTGGACCTAAGAGGCGATTCATCAGGCAGAATTGTAAAAAGCGTTTTTCGCCACAGCTGTAGGCTCGATTCGTGTTCTTGGAAAGACCCCAAGAAGCGTAGGTGAGCACTTCCTCTCTCAAAAGGTCATTAGTGAAGGCGGGATGGTACAAGGAAGCCGGTCGGCGTCGGGTGCGAGGGCCCAGAAACGCTGCATCTGAAAGCGGGGAGAGGGCATCAGCAAGTTCATTTGAAACCCCAGGGACATGACGGGCCCTTACAAGAAAATTATGTTCCATGGATAGGAGAACAAGCTTTCTGACAAGTTCCATTATAAGGGGAGCTTTTGAATGCCCTGAATTTATGATGGATACCACTGACTCATTGTCACACCAAAACGGTAAGCGCTTGCCCTTGAAAAGTGGGTGCCATATAGTGCAGGCAACAACGATGGGAAAGAGTTCTTGCCACTCAATGCTTATACCCCGCTCTCTGTTCAAGTGCATGTGGGGAGGCCAGTGCCCTTGGAACCACTTTCCTTGAAAATAACCACCGAAACCCCACAGAGCCCACTGCGTCAGTGTAGAGCTCTAGTTCTGCAGTAGGGGTAGTGCTGGACTCAAGAAAAAGAGAGCGCCCGTTCCATTTGGAGAGGAAAGTTTTCCACATATCGAGGTCCCTAAAGAACTCCTTATTAAGCCTGATGTGATGAAAACGACTAGGGACCCCCTTGGTTGATCGCGCGTTGAAGGAAGGTCCTGCCGGGGGCTACCACTTTACATGCAAACTGGAGAGTACCAATGAGTGATTGTAACTCAACCAGGCGCACGGAGCGGCGTTTCTGGAAGGGGTTCAGCAAGTCATAAGTCCTGGACAGTTTGTCTTGGGGTAAGCGGGCCACCATGCGAATGCTATCTAAAACGATCCCCATAAATTCTATTTCTAGGGAGGGGCCTATAGTCTTGGACGCTACTACCGGGGCCCTAAGTGACATGAATACCCGTAGCAGAGTGCTGAAGCTAGTGAGACAAGCTAATCGAGAACGTTCAGTGATAAAGAAGTCATCCAGTATATGAATGACACGCTGGAGACCGTAGTTATGTTTTAGGATCCATTCGAGCCCATCGGAAAGCTGAAAATAAACGGGGCACTGCGAAGCCCAAAGGGTAAGTACATGTCCACATAGTATTGAGATTTCCACAGAATACCCAGTAAGTTCCAGTCGTCTGGGTGGATTGGTATAAAACGAAAGGCCGATTTAAGATCAGTCTTGGCCATAAATGCTCCCTTTCCCAGGGACTGGAGGATATGAATTGCATCGTCCACCCAAACATAACTGAGGGAATAGGGATCCTTAGCAATGTGGTCATTTATGCTATTTCCCTGCGGGTAGGAGAGATGATAGATAGTTCGCCAGTCAGATGAGTGTTTTTTAGGAACGACTCCCACAGGATGACACTGAAAATTTGCTAAAGGAGGGGCAGGGTAGGGGCCGGCTACCCGTCCTAAGCTGATTTCCTTTCGCAGGTTGGCAGAAACTACATCAGGGTGCTGCGACGCAGAGATAAGGTTGGGGGAAACCCGGGCTGAACGCGGCCCACAATAACCAATACGAGCGCCGTCCTTAAGCGTACTTAGCAAATTAA
>CM042751.1:31894056-31899066 GCA_022496165.2 Catalaphyllia jardinei
ACAAGGTGGTGTTCCATTCAAGGCTCTGTTCGATGATATTGCGGAGTGTTGCGATTTGGTCCGTGGTCGATCGTTCTTGCCGAAAGCCTGCTAGTTCGTCCCGTAGTACGTGCTCCTTCTCTACTTCTGTCTTAATCCTCTCCAGTAAGATTCTGCTAAAGACCTTCCCTGGTACCGACAAGAGTGTGTTTCCTCTCCAGTTAGAGCATTCTTTGAGGTTCCCCTTCTTGGGTAACTTTATCAGGTGTCCATGCTTCCAATCATTGGGCATTTCTTCTGAGATCCAGATTTTCTTAAAGAGAGGATGTAGTGCCTTGCTTGTCATGGTACTGTCTGCCTTCAAGGCCTCAGGGGGTATCTCATCTGGGCCGGCTGCCCTGTTGGCTTTCAGCTTCTTCACAGCTCTTTCAATTTCAGCTATTGATGGAGGGTCCACTTTAACATTCAGAGTTTGGTGCACTGGGGGGATGTCGGCTGGGTTCAGCGGCATTGGACGGTTCAGCAGGTCCTGAAAATGCTCTCTCCAGCGTTCCAACTGTTCCTTTGGAGATGTAAGGTTCTCACCATCCTTGCTTAAGACATGTTGTGGTTGAGTGCTCTTCTTCCCTGCTAGCCTCTTCGTGATCTGGTAGAGCTCCCTCATGTCTCCTCTTCCCGCTGTGTCTTCTGCATCCTGTGTCATGCGCTCCACATGCTCTCTCCTGTCTCTTCTGGCACTCCTCTTCACCTCTTTGTTCAGAGCTGTGTGCTCCCCCGATAGCCTTGCTTTTAAAGCTCTTGTTTTTGCCATGTTCAATTCTGCTTTCTTCTCCCTCCTCTTGTCAACGACCCTCATAGTGGCTGCCATCAACCACTCCTTTTGGGTCCTGCTTCTCTTCCCAAGTATTTCTTCACATGTTGACTTCCACGCTTGTTTTGTCGACTCCCACAGGGTCTCCACTGGGTCATCCTAGCAGTTTTCCAGTGCTTGAAAACGATTTGACAGAGTAAGTATGAAAGTGGATTTCAGGGCGCTGTCATTGAGATAGATGGTGTTGAACTTTCGGCCTGCTTTGCGGCCTTGTGGGAGACACTTCTTCAGCTTCAGCCTCACCTGTCCAACCAGCAGGTGGTGGTCAGAAGCAACGTCCGCCCCTCTCCTCACTCTCGTGTCTTGCAGGCTTCTCCTGAACTTCTTGTCGATGGTGATGTGATCAATCTGGTTGACTGTGTGGTGGTCAGGCGACACCCAGGTGCCCTTGTGGATTTCTTTGTGTTGAAACACACTTCCACCTATCACCAAGTCGTTGAACACGCAAAAGTCTGCAAACATTTCACCATTCTCATTCATGGTTCCCAGTCCTTCTCTACCCATGATCCTTTCTCTGCCAGTGTTGTCATTTCCTATCTTTGCATTGAAGTCGCCAGTTACAATGAGGAAGCTACACAGGCTAGCATTTACTTGACTTGATCCAATGATTGATATTAGAGTATCTGGCTAGTGAAAAATTCGTTTTGGGTAGTGAATCAAACCTGTCACTAGCCATTGGGCTAGCAAGCTGAAAAGTTAGTCTCAAGCCCTGATTTTCAATGACTGACTCTGGAAAGCTGGTACACTAACTTAAAACAAATGCTTCTTAACAAATGTCAACAACTACAGGCACCTTACAAATTGTGCCTCCCGCTTCCTGAACTTTCATTCGTTTCAGTTCGTTGCTAAGGACCTCGTCTGCACGTGTGTACGAGTTGAGTTGAGTTTTGTAAAAACGTGAGCAGTGAAAAGAGATGTTGTCCTGAGTGAATTCGCGAATAAAGTTGTCTAAAAACGAACCAGCAGAGTTTTATCGTCGCCCAGCAGCGACACAAATGACTTATCCGCGATGAAAACGAAACCAACAAACGGACTTCTAACAGACTGACTTGATTTTGACTAACAATAGACGGACCTCAAACATCAATTTGACTAACAGAAGATGGATCGAAACCAACCAATGACTGATGACAAACTTTACACGAGTCTTTCAGTCAATAACATCATGGCTTAAAGTGCACCTAACACCAAACATTTTTTTCGCTAAAATAATAAAGCTTATTTTGTGGAGTAATTTGGAACAAAAATCTTTTGATTTGGTTAAATCCTTGAATTTTTATGCCCCATCAAAGTACATCCAAATGCCACCGCCGAGAACATGATGACTCTGTAGTTCACAGATTTACTTGTTTTTGTAGGAAAGACTGAGAAAGTAGTTCCAAAACTTACCAGCCAGCTACATTGTAAGGTAGGTGTAGCAACTCAACAAACTTACAGGAGGATTGCATGCAAAGCGAGATGATTTCATTCGATACCTGGATTTTGAGAAAGAGGAGAGGATTTTGCGGACTCCATGGCTTAAGCAAGACGAATTTGGTAAAAACTGCTTTTCTATCGGATTCATGCATCCATTGTTGGATTTAATCTGAAAAATAGCATGCAGTCAGTCAGGTCAGCCGACAGTGACAGACGGTGAGTGAATTTTTTCTGAGCAAATGTTCTCTGCCTTGATATGTTTAAGTTTCCTTCCATGGTCAATTCTTAATTTGAAAGAGAAATCTGGGAGGGTAATTCTGGCAGAACTCAACTCCTTTCCAAGTCATGTTGTGAACAAACACACTGGTTGGGAAGACCCATTGTTTAGCAAATGTGGCCATGCAGGGAGACATTCAAGCAAGGAAATACTGAGAATTGGTATGTTCAGAACCCCTGAACATCCAAAATCTTCAAGGACAAGATCACTCTTCCTCGAGTCTTGACAGCCTTCTAACTCACTCCAACAATAACATTTGCTCATGTTTGAAGGGAAGCAATGCTACAATTTATTATTTCCACACTTGCACTGTATACATGTGTATTAAGAATACAAACACTATGTCAAGAGATAATCAGTTGATCTACATCATGAACGCATTAGGTTAATAAATAATTCTAAGAAAGTGAATGGACTTGACTGTTATTACAAAGGTATATTTAATATGCGAGGTAGAAGAATGTGCGAAAATAGTAAACACGCATCACACGCTAGCTACAAATTATCTTATTACTCTTTGACTTCTACATATCTTTGCCTTCGAGTCTGTCCTTCAGAACTTGTTCAAATTCTTTTCCAGCATCCACCTCCTGGTATTTGGTTGTCTCTTCTTAGTTGGCCAGAGGATGGACGGCTGGGTTGTCAGAAGACTAGCAAATATATCAGCTTTGTCCGATCACCGTCGAGGGAAGTCCCACTTCATGTCGTCAGTGATATAATAAATTTCAGAGTCTTCTAAAAACAGAAATCTATTGACAGTAGAGTCCCAGTGAAAATCTTCTGCGGCAAAATATGTCCTGCACTCGTGCAAAATAGAAGACCTGACTTGGACAGCTGAAGCGTTCATTCTCGATTTGACTCACAGCTCAACTCTCCACAGATTCCCCATGCACGGCCGAGGACCACTGGAAACCCAGTTTTGATGGGGCACAAAAATTTGAGGATTTAACCAAATCAAAAAATTTTTGTGCCAAATTACTCCACAAAATAACCTTTATTATTATCCAACTGCACTTTGTAGCGTACAAAAAACGCCCAAAACGAGTACAAATGTCACGCAGTATTTGTACTCCAGAGGACCGGTCAGACTGGTTTCCTGCCATTGACCAATCAGTTAGCTAGATTTCCGGCACCAATTTCGTTTCGCTTCACATACTTCTGTCACCCATTCGCCCATAAATAAATATCCAAAAAGTTCTCCCCCACGGACATAACAATTTGGCGTGTTGGATAATAAATCCCTTATTAGACGTTTTGTTGTGTAGTATCGCTGACGATTTTTACTCGTTGTTTGTATTTTGACTCGCCCTACGGGCTGGCCAAAATACGGCACAACTCGTAAAAATACTCAGCCATACTACACAACAAAACGTCTAATAAGATATATTATTTTAGCCAAAAACAAATTTTGGTGTTGCACTTTAACTGGGCAATCGTTTTCAACGGACCAGACTTATAACAGAACTAAACTCACCCAGACGATCACACAATACGAACTACAAATGTCTTGGTATGGCATGGCATGGCATGGTAATTTTTCTTGGACAATTCTGTCCAAGGGGGAAAGGTGCAATGAGGTTATCCCCATGTGAAGCACCAACCTGCGAGACAAGGCCAGACCACAACACTAAGTGCCCTACTCTTTTTGATAAGTATCTTAAGTCTTACTCAAACCTACTAAGATCTATACTATATACAATACATATGTTGCAGGTCAATTTGTTCCTTAGGTCAATTTGTTTCCAACCTAGGTCAATTTGTTTCAACCTAGGTCAATTTGTTCCAGCCTAGGTCAATTTGATTTTTTTTTTTTTTTTGCTTTTGTGGCAAAGAAAAAAATATTTTTCGCACCTTCGATCTTCTTTTCATCCTCCTTCTCTTCATCTCCACTCTACCTACCTCACCTACTATTCCCTCCTTGCTCTCCCAACATCCCAACCTGTATTCTTTTTATCTCAATGCTTACCTTGGGAGCCTTGAACCACAGTCCTTTGGTTTTCCTTGGGATTCATGTCCTGATGCCTTACCATTGAGCCATGCAGACTTGGATGCAAGTTCCACTATTTTTTTAATTACATATACATTGTAGTAGTAATAAATTTCCTTAAATTATTCAAATCAGACATACTCATAAAAGTGAATATACCACCCATTATTACACTACAGTACATGTACCTCTGCCCTAAATATATACAAATTAATCTTACTGTAATTTATATCAAATTGACCTAGGTTGAAACAAATTGACCTAGGTTGGAATAAATTGACCTAAGGAACAAATTGACCTGCAACACACACACTGAGATCATTGGCCAAGAAAGTAATATTTGTTTTAATTTTTTTTGTTAAAATTAATATTTGTAATATTGGTTGAGAGCACATTAAATGAATACAAATGAAGTAACAGAGAATTAACTCTGAAGTGTAAATTTTAGTGCTAATTTAACCCATGTATAACCCACTGGGC
>CM042751.1:31910368-31912868 GCA_022496165.2 Catalaphyllia jardinei
AAGGGAAGTAAACCATTTGTTTCTGCTAATTTTGACAATTCTTTTTTCGCCCGGGGGAAGGGATTTTGATAATTTTTTTTAGGAAATGTCAAAACCCCCACCCTATGCCCGCCCCCCCCCCCCCCCCCCCCCTCAGGCTTGACACTGATAGGTGCATAACAGCAGGTTAACCTGGAAGAGAGAGGGGAAGGGCCAATAATGCCTAGTCGCTGCCTAGTTACATTACTGAACTATTAGAGCCCTATACACCGGCTAGGAATCTGAGGTCCTCCTCTAAAAACCTCCTAAAAATACCACCCGTCAAGCTAGTAAGCTATGGCCATAGGTGTTTCTCTTTTGCAGCACCCACTTTATGGAACTCCCTCCCCGATTTTATCAGACAGAGTAGCTCATTGTCAAGTTTCAAGACCTATATTAAAACATATATTTTTAAAAAATGTTTTAGCTTAATTTAGCATGTTATATAGTTTTAATTCTGGAATATAGTTTCAACATCTTTAAATAGTTTTTAATATATTTTTACTGTAATGCCATTTCTATTATTCAAATTTTAATTATTGTAAAGCGCTATTGGGCTAAAAGGAAATAGCGCTATATAAATAAAGCATTATTGTTATTATTATAATACGCAAAATGGCGGCTCCACCATATTTGACCCTTTATAACGCATGGACTATGTGGAGTGCTAGCTGTGTAAACACATAATGAATGGCATTGTATACAACGTCTGTGGGTTAGAAAGCTAGCTCTGACAGTGCATTCCAGGACAATTTTTTACATTACTCTTTGTTAGTGCTGTAGAGTATGGAATTTGTAATACTTACCTTGGGACACGGAGGGATCGCCTTCATAAACGTTTCACAAATTTAACTTGCTTTTCCTAGTGAGGTAGCATACTATATCAACATCAACCTGTTCTCTAGGCTGTAACTAAAAGTAGGACGGGGACATCCCCCTGGGATGTGGGATGCGGGATGCGGGACTCGAAAACGCTTGGACTTGTGGACAATGTGGACTAAGATTTGGGGGTATTTTTGAGAAATATTTATTATAGCAAATTAGAGTAAAATTATAATTAACTCGGGGGAGAGGGCTGCAGAAGTCTTGAAACAAACCCTGAGACACAGTCTTGGATTTATATAACTCTTCCAACCCCCCTCTCATTTAGATGAGGCTAATAGTATGTAATTGCAGGAAAAGTTAATTTTAATACGCACCAGTTCAAATTATATACTGCTGTCATTTTTAATTTATTTTAAAGAAAAGGTCACTTGGAAGTTCCTGTTACTTGATAACAATTCTAGGATTTTGTTGAAGAGTAATCTGATTTTTATAGTATATAATTATTATTTCACCAGCAAAATGTTGCCGTAAAAACGTAGAGTAATTGTGATAAAAAATTAATTGTTTCACAGATATAATGTCATTGTAATGTCAAATTTATAATAGTATTTGAAAGTTGATTTTGCAACATTGAAAGTTGCTTTTCAAGAGGCATCTGATTTTCAACACGGCAGTGTTGATGTGACAGAATTTATAGTAGTTAACAAAATGTTGTTTTCAATATAATTTTATTAAACAGTTTTTTCAGAATGTCTATTGCTCAATGTTGATCCTTAGGGATGGTTCATTTCCTGAGGGGAAAAGGTATACACAGGTTACCATAACATCCCCCTCCTTTATGTATCAAACGAATTAACCCCTGCCCTGATTTGAAGTTCTGCTAAATGAGTTTTTTACAGTTGCCATTAGTATTATTATTCTCCTCTTGGGGGGGTGGAGGGGGAAACAGGGCATAATATCAAATATTTATGAATGCTGAAATTGCCGGCGGAAAATTATGGTTAAGAAAAGGGCACTTTCAAGCAATATCTATTCAATCCCAGAAAGCACCCAACCCAATAACAATTTCAGTTGATTTCCTATTATAACAATTCAAATATGTCTTGTACAAATCAATTTCTTCACTGTTCATTTCATAGGGTAACTGTTAGCATACTTAATGTTGTTCTCACCTTTGGCAGCATTATTACCATTTCGGTGTTAGTTGTACTATTTTTTAATTTAGTTTAAAGAAAAGTTGGAAGGTCCCGTTACTTGATAACAATTCTAGGGTATTGTTTTAACATGGTGTGTGGTGATGAAGCACAAATTGACATTTCATCATGCTACATGGGATAAGCGATACCTTCCCTTGTTGTAGACTGCCTTAAATCAAGTGATTGGACAGTAACTTTCACCTGACCATTGATTGGAAAAGAAATACTGAACTTTGGTCCTGCTATTTTGGCAGGAGGGGGAGGGGAGGTTAGTAAGTAAGTAAGTAAGTAAGACTTTATTTAACAAGGGTAACATATAAAGGTAATAAAACTGATAAACTAATGGCCCTTGCTACTTTCAGAGGGCTCCCTATTTTGGGGGGGGTTTCTACTCTTAAGAATTTTTTCCCTTTTTTTGACATTACTCTTGAGGGGTCGCTATTCTTGGGGGTGGTTACTTT
>CM042751.1:31920368-31942992 GCA_022496165.2 Catalaphyllia jardinei
GGTAGATATAGAGGGGCACAGAATTTTGGTATTATGTAAGGCAGCAGCAGCCCTGTTCAGCACAGCATCTGTATCATCAGCTTCGAATGTGCTGTGCATGGCGTGAATGGTTAATAGTCATTATAATAATAATGATAAATAAAATAATTATTATATACTATCCACAAAAAAGGATCAAAGCTGACAAAGTTTATTACTTATATGTAAACATTATCACAATACAAAAACAGCAGTAAAATAAATGATTTTACTATAATTATGTATATTTATATGTCAGTTTAACTGTCATTCAACTGTTTTTCACTCATACCCTTTAGAATCAATATCCATGCTATTAATAAGATCTCAATTGTACAAGTTTTAAAAGTATGCATGCATGAATTTCAATGTCTGAATCAGTGATTCAATGTGTTAAAAGTAGTCAATACTGCACTTTAAATGAAATAATTATTAGATCCTGGAAAGCCCAGCTATGTAAGTCAAAACAGTTTCTAAGATTCTACAGTGCTTGCAAGGCCATTCACCTAGGCAACCTAAGGGAACTCTGTAAATGATGTAAGTTGTGATATGCTAGTTCCATGTATCAATTCCTTACAAAGTCATTTAACTGCTTGTTCACATTAATAGAGTAGACTCACTGGTCCAGGGTTCTACCAATTTGTAAAACAACAAGTAAGGAGAAGTGAATGATGATTCTGATGATGACAACAGTGTTGAAACGTCAGCTTCCTCCAGTATTGCAACTTGAGCATCATCAAAGTGAATCCACTGGAATGCCTGGGTTTCTTGCACTTTGCTGTCTGAATCCGCTATTTCCACATCACGAGAATCTGTAGCATTCTGGCCTTTTGTGGCTTGATCTGGTTGCCTTTTGCTATCTTGGAAATTCAATTTGCGTATTGCAGTTTTACTGGATGCAACATCATGATACTGAAAACTTTGGATCTTATTAAGTGATTTTTCAGTTCCACTAAAGCTAAATGTTGGTGTACTGTGATGCCTCTGTTTATTAGCTGCAATTTGTAAATCACCTCTTTTTTCTTCATCATGGTTTTCCAGTTTGGTCTCCTTTGTTGAATGTTTTCTGGATTTGTGGAAGTATCTTGTGATTCCAGAAATACATGTTGTCCTAGCTTTCTCAGTAGACCTCTGTGGACTTGAAATCTGATCAGTTTCAGAACATTTGTCATCACTGGAAAAAGTATTAAAACCACCTGATTTGCCATTATCATCACTTAAACAAGATTGTGATTCACCCAGATGCGATGATTCCATGATATTATGCACTTTATCGCCATATTCAGAGGACAGTGCATAAGTGTTGGACTGTTTGCTGTTATTATTAACATCTGCCATATTGGATTTGGGAACCTTAACATAAGCTTGATAGTGACCACTGCAGGAGGTCATGCCACTGTGCATTACTATACCAAACAAATGGAAAATTGGATTGGTAATAGAACTTGAGTTTGAGCACCAGTTCTTGAGTGACAGCTCCATTGGTGTTTGGAGGTTTGAAGTGATCTTGGAGACACTGCCCGATAAAAACCTGCACAATTACAAAAAAATAATCAGATTCAGATTTCAGATTTTTTATTATTATGCACTATTTACAAAATATAACATTATCAACATTTACAGAAATTACAAGAAATACAAAATAAAGAAATTAAACAATACATATCCAGAAAAATTGTGCTCAGTGACCAAAGTAGCATAAGCTTTTGTGTTGGTCACTGACACGTACAAAACAATTAGCATGACACATCAATTAGTTACAATAAAAATAGAAATTATATACATATATGAACAGTAAATGCATAAAAACATGGCAGATCATAGATAAGCTAATATACAGGTTGTTCAGAAGATTGCATGTTTAAAAGGTATAGTTTATATTGATTACAGAAGGAAGTGTACGGCAGTCTTTTAATATTTGTGGGAATAGTTTCCCAAAGTTGAGATGAAACAATCAGCAGCTGTTCTAAAGAATCTGATCCATCCAAAGGACAGTATAATCCTGTTAATAATAATTTATGACTAGCACTAGGCATGAAGTGACTCGCTATGCATTTCTTGGTGCCCCTGTTTCCAACCAAGTTCTTGTGCAAAACCTTTCATATGAAAATTAGTTTGATTTGCATGAAAATTAACCTGTACCTGACAGAACACATTTTCATATGAATAGTTTTATGTGATGACTTGTACTGGAACAGAGGCAAAAGGCAACTCAGAAATGGCCTATTGGTTATAACAGCATAATAGAGGTATTAGTGGGGTAGTCATAAGTTGGGATTCTACCATATTAAAAAGTTTTTTAATTTGTTATTTTAATTTAAAATTCATGCAAATTATTGAAAACGGAATAAAGTTTTGTTGGTGTTGTTTTTGGTTAGAGTTATTTGTCAGTGTCTCACAGATCAATTATTTATCTCAGCCTTAAGCTTCAAATCATAATAAAGTTGAACCTCCTGTAAGCAACCACCCAAAATGTCAAGTGTAAGTGGAGTTCAGTTGATTAGCATGTGGTAACTATAGAGAACTACTCAGTGTTTTAAACGTTTTGTTCATGTGAAAAGGCAATTTCAAGAAAAATGCAGTACTTCCCATTGAGAAATTTCCATCTCTTGTACTACTTAGGAAGGATATCACAGCATTTTACTATCCAGTGTCTACTCTACTATCTTTCAACTGGTCGCCTATGGGAGGTGAAAAACAAAAGAAAATTTCAAACTTTTAGACCCAAATGTGGTCGTGGTTACAAGAGGTGGTCAGTTACACAGTTGGAAACTGTTGGTAATTTGGAAAAGTGGTTGCTGAGGACAGGTGGTCACTTACAAGAGGCGGTTGCAACCCGTATGGGTCAACTGTGTGATTAATTTCTTACTTAACCCTGTCCAATAATACATGCAGTTCCTCTATAAAATACTAAAATCAAACTATCCTGAAATCAAGTTAGCGACCATCTTAAGTGTTGCATGTAGTCTGTCCATTCAACTGTGTGGACTTTTCACTTTTCAGTTGACTCTTTCAAGGAACATATTCACAGTATTGTAACTTGAGTCCAGCATCTGCCCAATAGTTGCAACAATTATAGAAATAAAATGAAATTGATTGCAGTGTTCATGTCTGCTTAGCAGGGATGTGCACTGAATATAATTCTAATCTTAGGATAAGAGAGACATAGTAGTCCTGCTCAATAAAGGATGTCTACTAATTGGCTTCAAAGTTGGGTGTGAAAGTCAGTTTTTCTTGAAGTACATGTAGAACAGAAGACTCACCCTGATAAAGAATTTGCAGTGAACCTCTTGAGGTGGATTGTGAGTATCTTTGGCAACTTGTCAAAGCATGTGGAGATTTCAGCTTCGGTATGAGTGAGACAATTCTCACAGAAATACTTGTTTTCTCCACTCAGATGTTCTACTGTAGCAAACTGCGACAAGGCCCAACCAAGGCTTTGGCTATCTTGGCCTTTCTTGGGTGTTGGTGAAAAAGTGTGAGCTTTTTTAGCATCATACACTTTAGGTTCCTTTTTGACTGGCACACTGATGTCTTGGAAGCTTTCAAAACGTCTCTTAGCATCTTCACATGTCAGGCATTTTGTCTGATGCAGAAGCCGTCCATGGAATAATTCTTCCAGTGGACTACAACCTTGGCTTTTGTCATTACATGATAATGTTCTAGCCCATAAGTTTTTGCCATTCAGACTTCTATTATGCACTTTTCTAGTATCTTCTACTTTCTTTTTTATCTCATTCTCTGTTTCTTGAAGATTAACCAGCAAACTGCACAGGAATTCTTGGGCATCATGTTGAAGACTGTCTTCAAACATTGGATTTTGTCTCCTGGTTACAGAGTTGCAAGAAAAATAAGAAAATAATGGGGACGAGTACATTTATACTAAGACAACGTAAATTAACTGTAACGATTCAGGTTTAGAAGACTTGTGACGCGAGCAACGTCAGAATGGATTTCAGTGCTGTTTATTCTATAAGATCGAAACCCCAAAAGTCACACAACAGGGAAGCCAATTGCATAACTATTACAATAGTGACAGTTAATCATGTGACAATCATGATACATCTCGTGACAACAACCAAGCTCAAAGTGCTTATTCTCCTGCCACAACAGTCTGAGAATTTCTGGTATAATTTTACTTTACACCTGATTGATCACTTAACTATTGCAACTAGAGACTATACCTGGGGAAACGTAGTGTCAAAGTGATTCCTCATAAAATTTCAACATTTTATTGGGGGTAGGAAGAAAACATGTTTAAAATTAAAGTCCACTATAAGCCATTAGGCTAATCCCTGTGAAATATTACAAGTGTTGGAGGATGACTAGCTGAGTGATGATAGCTGACAACCATAATGTATTTTCTTATAACCATAGTCTATTTTCTTAGATAGATCCAAATAAACATTTTTTCATGTCAATATGTTTGATTCTTCAGCTGTTATTTTTCTTATCTGGCAACATCCTGGCAGTTGTTAAGGGTTTTGCGATCATGTGAAATAGAGGCATCTTCTATTGAGTGTCGATTGATGTCTTTAATAGACCCTTGATCAACATCTCAATCAATGCTCGATCAACATCTCCATTGATTCTCAGTCAACACGCAATGAACATCATGGTTGACAGTTGGTTAACAGTCAACTCAGCATAATGCAGACGTCACTGAGTGTCGATTGAATGTCAATCAAAGGTATTGATCAACACTTGACTACGGATGCCATTAGTAGTAATCATGATCCAAGTGTTTGATATTTTAAGTGGAAAAGATGTGGAATAGTGTTGGGTCATAATAATATTATTATCAGAGTAGACAAACCTGAAGGTTTCCATGAAATTCAGAGGTTTTGCGGCAAGAATCAACTGATTCCGTCTCTGTATAAGATGTTCACAATTCTCTTTGTTCTCCTTGTAATCCACTTCCAGGTCTTTCATTTGACTGAAAAGCTAAAGCAGGAACATTGTATGAGTATACAGTATGTTGCAGTCATAGAGGCTTCTTCATCTTTGATTTGAATGACAGGAAACAAGGATTAGAGAAAGGAATTTGAGAAAGGTCTATGTTTATACCTCTTTTAGTTGAAAAGTGACTGATTTATGATCCTCATCATCACTATTGCAAATGTCAGTTTCTTCACCTGCCTGTTAATGTAACACAATGACTTGGTAATTGTACATGTACATGTCATGGATCTCACGAAACTGCCAGTCCTGTATCCCCTCTCCCTACTCCACACGCACATGCACACACACTTTTATGGGCTATAAAGGTTGCGTTGCCCCAAAGACCACGCACCACGCACCTCTACCCAATTTTTCTGGGAGTACCCTTGGGACTACACTTTATTAGATCCATGTAAATGAGACATATAAAGTGAGAGAGAAAAAGGTAAAGTGGTACGTGGGAGGAGCGGTGGCCTCATGGTTAGTGCGCTCGTCTCTGGATCGAGCGGTCCGGGTTCGAGCCCTGGCCGGGGACATTGTGTTGTGTTCTTGGGCAAAACACTTAACTCTCACAGTGCCTCTCTCCACCCAGGTGTATAAATGGGTACCAGCGAATTTAATGCTGGGGGTAACCCTGCGATGGACTACCTTCCCATCCAGGGGGAGTAGAAATACTCCTAGTGGCTTCATGCTACAGAAACCGGGATAAGCTCCGGCCTGGTGGGCCACTTGGCTAGTGTGCAGACTTAACCTTACCTTTTTTTAAAATGAGACATATAAAGCGAGAGAGAAAAGAAAAAGAGGGTAGGAAAAATTTTTGAGCTTCGGACCACAAAGCAGTAGGGTTAAATCAGTTTTACATTACAAGTATTGATTTGGAACGAAAACGTTCTCGGCCACTCAATTAACTTACCTGTCCAACTCTCTCTGCTTCTGTTAGATGTGTATTTGCAACAGTAGGACACAAATCTCTGATGAGTGAATCGGTTTCAATGACAGACTCCATTAGTCCTGGGCAATGCCGCAGGACTTGCAATACTGCATTTGCAAAGCAGATATTTCCATGATTCTTTAGTCCTGCATAAGGCGGTGGTGGAATTGGAGGCTCAAAAGTGTCATCATCACTCGTGTTTTGAGCTGCTGCCGGACTGAATATAGGGAACAGTTTTCCCCTCTTTTCGCTCTCTCCGGCGCTCGCTGATTTCTTCTTGCTCGTGAGTTTCAAAGAGAACTTGGTTCGTTTACGCGGCGGACTTCGCGGACTTGAGGGCGGTGAATCCACCAGAGAGGCCGATGGCATCTTTCGTATTTAACCTCTAGGTAATTACCACAACGTTCATTTATACAAAGATCAGGGTGGTTTATTTCATTTCCCCGCCATTTTTCTGAAACAACCCAATCGATGTCCAGTTCAAAGCGATCCGCCACCAAAGAGAGGAAATTGGGTTCAAAAGAGGCTACTTTGTTCTTGCTTTCTTTGGTTTCTTCCTAAACTATCTGGGAAGCAAACTTTTGAACAAATAAAAGATAAAAAAAAACAATTTTGCCCTAATGGATATGGATTACTATTTTAACTTCAGAAATTTTCTTTAGAAAGTGCCCGCTTGTCTTTAAAGCAGCGGTGTTGCTATTAAATTTGGCGCGAAAAGGGACGCAAAGTTACCCGGGAAAAAATGGCGATTATTTCTTGGTAGTTAAAGTGTTTCGGAGTGTTTTCATCTTTTTACAGCTCTAGAGGCAGATTAAAAATGTTCAGTGCACAGGACTTGGATCTAAAAACTACCCAGCTAAAAGCCGAAGTCCTACTGTCAAAGCCCTCATCTCACGAAGATCTTGAACACGAAGAGAGGATTGAAAGAGTAACTTGTTCATATTCAAATGAATCAGAACGCTTTTTGCTCCGAGAGAGAAAATTTTCACGGCAGTATGCACAGATATATTCAGTCCGTATCATGGCAATGAGAAAGAAGCTAGCTGCAGCTGCCAGAAGGAAATGGGGTATGTGGGAGTTTGACTTTAGTATGAACACCTAATCCTAATAATAAACTCCAATTATAAAACCCTGACCCTAGCTAAAACCAATAAGCTCAAATGGAGATAACATAATTTAATTTTTATCATTAGCTTCATTTTAGTGCCATTGGTGATCTTCTTTAATATGGGGTCTCTGATTCTTTTGCGTTTCATCCTTCGGTAGCCTCCTATGCAGACATTCTTTATGCTCCTCTCGCGATCTTCCTCGCCCATCGGCTTCTGTTTTTGAATGTCATATGGACAAATAGGCCACTTTCGGATTATAATACTGTACTGTAGTTAAATTTTGAGTGTAAACTACCGAGACCATTATGTAAGTGCCTACACCAAGTAGTTATGTACAGGGTTCGTACGGGTCCTGGAAAACCTGGAAAGTCCTGGAATTTTATTATGCACTGGTCCTAGAAAGTTCTGAAAATCTATTAAACTCAGCTAAATGTATGAAGTGTATGGAAGGCAGTAAGGAGAATTAACATTGAGATCTTGGGATTGTAGGGGTTAATGAGAATTTCAGAACCCTTGAAAAATCAATCTGAGTTCTGGAAAAGTCCTGGAAATTTGTTTCTGAAAAAGGGTGTGAACCCTGTATGTACCAGTCAAATCAAAGCTTAAACATCCCCCCCCCCCCCCTGGGCATACCCTGGGCATTTGAGGTCTTTTCCTGCCTGGGAGAGAGGGGATTTGATGAACTTAGTCTTCCCAGGGTTGGGGCATTTGATCACTACTCACAGGGGGGTGGAGAATTTGATCACTAGCCTCAGTTTCATGTTACAAGTCGTGCTGATTCCACGTGACATGATAAATCATGGCGGAGACAAGCCTTGATGCATTCCAAGCGAAACATACCCAATTCGTGGCAGACTGGCTGAAAAGCAAAGGCTTGCACAAGCTTTGCTCTGCATTTGAAGGTATTCAAGAACCATTTATTATCTTTGGCATGTAAGAATGTTATCTATGAAACCATGTTTACATACACAGCTTCCAGAGCATAAGACAAGCTACTGAAAAGTTTCCTCAGGGTGGGGGCATTTGATCACCTGGAATGGACCTATGATGGGGCATTTGAACAGCTTTTCGGCCTTGGGAGGGGGGAATTTGAACAAAAATTTTCCAAAAATTCAAATGCCCGGGGTGATATTCAAGCTTCAATTTGACTAGTACATTACCCCATGTTCAATATATCAATATTCCAACATGGCTCCAAGACTGTAAATTTTTTCAGTTTCTTTTGTCTCTTGATTCCCGAAAAAGACTTGAATATAAAGGAAACAACACCAAATACAGAACTTTGTCCCGACTGCCTCTGAGCCATATCGCGCAAGGCCTATTGTAATTAATTAATTAATTAATTAATGAAGATGTAGAACACACATAAGCTTGTGTGATTGTCCATAATTAATAGATCAGATCTCTGCACCATAATGAGTGGGACACACTCCAATAAGCTTAAGTCTTAATTGGCTTGTATTCCATTTTACATCTTTAACTTGCGAGCTTTCATCAGTTACAACTTCAGTGTAAGTTATTTTTTACGATAGCACTTGGTCATTCCTGTCAATATGTCTCCGGGCTGATACTGTCTTCCCAGTATGGCCCTCATTTCTGGTTAATGTATTTTAACGACTTTGTGACCCCACAGTGTTAGAAAATTCCTCCAACTTCTATTTTACAGGTGGTAGAGAGAACAAATTTGAACTAAAGAAACTATCTGATGTAAAAATTGATGAAAGATGCTTTGTGATAGGAACTTTATTCAAGAAAATGGAACTGAAGCCTAGTATTTTAAAAGAGATAAGTGAGGAGGTATGATTGATTTGAGAACAAGACTTCTTTCTGCTTGTACTCTTTTGAACATTTTTTAACCATTTCATGTTTAGTTGATATTAATTACCTAAAATGTAAAATAATTTAATAATCATCATCATTATCACAGACAAATCACTCTGTAGCCTGCAATCTAGAAAATGCTAACCAAGCAATGGATGTGTAAGGGATTCTTCCTGATACTCATGGATAAAATTTGCGTCTTTGTCTGGAAATAATAAGAACAGTAGGACTGGTGTAAATCAGTCGGAATTCTTAGACTAAACCTGATTGGCATAAATTCAAAAAGTCATGCTAATTGTGTAAATTATAATTCATATTCTTAGAGGTCATATTCTTTGAGATCATATTCTTCGAGATCAACTGTATTTCAAAACACTTCATAATCAGAAAATATAATACAAGTTATTTGTAGTCTTAATAAGGTCATTGTGGAAACTGCTTTGTTAACAGCATAACTTGATGCCACAACCATCCAGAGGGAAATACACTGAAGACAGCGATGAACTTGTTATAGAGGATGAAACAGAGAGAGTAGCTCTCACTGGCAACATTTCAGTTGGAACATCTGTGACAGGTATCTTCTTGATGTGTCTGTTTCACACTAGGAAGTGTTGATTAATGCAGAGAGAAAAAGTTGTTAGGTCTTTATACAAGGATGCAGTAACTATCAAGAGATTGCATCTTAAATAACTGCTGATCTTTTTCATGGTAATTATCTATTTTAGGAAGTATAGTAGCCCTGTGTGGCCACACAATCGACAGTGGTAAATTCTATGTTGAAGAGCATTGTTTTAGTGGCCTTCCATACCAAACTGCACCGAACCTGGATCAATGCCCCTTCAATGGTGAAGACAGGTGAGAATCTCTTCCAGTGGGATTATTCACCAGCCAGACAAGTTATCTTTAACCAATTGACATCAGGAGCTTTTTGGCAAAAACACATTTTTAGACATTTTGGACATTTTCAGCCTGGATATGGGCCAAATTAGTTCCAATCTACTCAAAAAGGCAATTGCAACATGACAGCAAGCCTTTCCACTAGCTTTGCGTTTTAGGACATTTTTGCTCCAGCATGTGCAGAAATCAAAATTTCGATTTTTTGGTCTTAATAAATGGGTTAAGTTGAGAAATTGAGACATGAATGCTTTTAGCTTAATTAATACATCTGGGAGGTATTTGAAGAGGGTACACTAACAAAAATAAAACTATAGACATGTAAGTTGTGATACCTTAAATGGATAGGATCAAGCAGAATTAAATTGCAATACTAGCTGGACTATAGCAAGATCCTGCTCCCTCAATCTTGTTTATTTGGTAAGAAAAATTATAAAAGACACAGGTCAAACTGCTCTGTTTTTTCATTAGGTATGTGGCACTCATTTGCGGTCTTGGCTTTGGTAATGAAAGTCAGGATTTGCTCAGCCTTCAAATGTTTTCGGATTTGGTGACAGGAGAGCTTGGAAGTGTGCAGGTTAGATTCTTATTAATTTTGCCAGATGTTTGGGTGAATGGTAGATGAATACTTCGTTATATGTCAAGATCTTCTATTGATGACACAGTTATTTTTTAGGATCAAGAGTCTTGTGCCAAGATATGCCGTGTTATTATTGCTGGTAACTCCTTGAGCCAGTGCACGCAGACTAAAGACAGTGAAACAAAGGTAATTAAGATGATTTCCACAGAAAATTCGAGCACTAACGGCAAAAACAAAGTCACCAGAAAAACCTCATAGCATGGCAATATTTTGAACAAAGGTAAGAAGACCTTATTGAGACTTACAAGCTCTCAAGCTTATCCTGGGTGAGAAAAGTAAGCTTTAAGCTATCCATGTTTAAATAAAAACAGGGGTTTCACGCTAGTCGAAAACAAAATAACACAGGCATTAAGCTTTCTTACAAGGTTTGACATGAAATTTTTTTAGAATGCTTGGGGATTTAATTGTGGGGTGACCTACAGAAATGAATTACAGTGAGATGTTTCAAATAGTATTCAAATAGGTAGTGGAACTGTGCACATCCCAACTTTGTATTGGTTCCTTAACTATCCCCCTATGGTTTGGAATTATTTTGTTTTCTAGTCTTTGTTTTTTTTATACCACACACTAATGTAGCAGTCAAATTGAGGCTTGAACATCCCCCCCCCCCGGGAACCCCCCTAGCAGTTGAATTTTTGGAAAATGTTTGTTCAAATCCCCCTCCCCAGGTCGAAAAGCTGTTCAAATGCCCATCATAATCACTCCAATAACTACAGATAATAGTAAAATACAAACAGGACAAGAATACTAAAGAAGCAGTTAGTAACACTTGTAGTACCGGTACTTCATAATTGGGTTTTTATATGGCCACCTGTGAACAGCTTTGTATCACTATCTATGTGAGCTACTATTTAAAGTGGGGATTGAGTCAGAGATTAGATTTGAAAGTTCGATTATAGTGATAATAATAGCATTATTTTAGCACCCAAATATGTTACTGCAACCTTGTGCATAGTATTTCATCTAGTATTCAGGCTGGAATGGTTTTCAGGGATTGCCACCAAGTCTGAACATAACCATGTGGTCTTCAGCACTCATTAGTAATTGCAGTTTAAAGCATAGCCTTCAATTCACAGGCAAAGTATCTGACAAGAAATGCAGTGGCTGGCAGTGTGGAAGCTATCAAGAATCTGGATGACTTTGTGCTGCAACTTGCTGTAAGTCACGAGGATTGATTACCAATATTAAACAATAATTCCATGAGGTTTTTGTGATATCGGGAATAATCAAGGTCAAGGCAAGTGTAATCAGCCTCCAGCCTCAGCTGACTGAACTTGCCGAGACCCTGATTATTCCCAATGTCACAAAAACCGAATTCAATTGTTTTATTTTACATTGTCTTATGGAAAATATGTGTGAAATGCCAGTAGATTTTACTTGTGCTTCTAAAAATACAAGGACAAACGCACCAAGCAGCCGCATCTTTCGAAACCAGTCAAGTGCTTGTGCTCTTAAGCCAAAGATGTATTACGCATGCGCACTGCACTAGGTATAGTCTGCACATGTAATTGGATTACAGATTATACCCTAATCATGCTTGTCCACAAAATCGGGTGAATTCTCAAAATAAGCAGGGGGCTCTTGGCCAATCAGAATGCTGATAGTGAGTACAATGTATAATAGAAATTATTCTCACATCTCATCTTCAGAATCTTTAGATTTATTGCTATGGTTACTGCAACCCCAAAGCACACCTTCCTCGAAAGACTCATTCACACCTTCAGGTTGTGAAAATAAATCATTTAATTGTTATTTCCTTGACAGGCATGTGTTCCAGTGGAAATTATGCCAGGGGAGTTCGATCCAGCCAATTATGCAATGCCACAGCAGCCCCTTCATCGCTGTATGTTTCCTCAAGCAGTTGCATATCCCACATTCCAGAGTGTCACCAACCCATACGAGGCTCTAATTGGTGGTGTAAGGTAACATGTACGTTAAGACCTGGTTTTCGCAACCACATTAAGGCACAAGTACAAGCATAACGGTAGTGATGACACACTCAATATAAGCGTAAGCATAAGCATATTAAGATGATTCCTGAGTACTGCATTGTGCATTCCTGCAGCGCATGATTTTCATGTCATTAGCGCAAGAGAGTTCCTCAAGCTAAGCTCAACAGTGAAGTAAATGCTAGTTTTCTCTTAAACAAGCACCAGAAGGTACCTTTTTTATTGCATTAAATTAGTTTTTAACTTACTGCCTTTCCACTGAATGAGGGAAAAAAATTTTAACTTCAGGTAAAAAAATTACTACGAAAAAATGTTTACTTAATCTTTCACTCATAACCTGAACCTTACCACCCCTAGAAGACACAATGATGCTAGAAAGACATTTTGTCAACTCTGATCCAAGATGTACATTTTTGCCAAGAAACACATAAGAAATAAGTATAAGTGTTCTCTGGTATAAAGTTTCAGACTGAAATGCTGTCTTCAACGGATAAAAACGTGTGACGTTTTTATCCGTTGAAGACAGCAGTTCAGTCTGTCGAAAGCTCAGTCTTTTTGAACCTTTTTACCAGAGAACGCTTATACTTAATATTTCTTATTATGAATCCTGGTAACGGATCTTCAATATTTTTAAGAAACACAATTATCAAATTGTTCCTTTAAGACAATTCAATGTATCTATGGAGACATTTTAATATTAATTCCATGTTATCAATATATGATACATCATCACAGTTATGCACACAATGTAAGCAGTTGTGAAATTAAACCCTGAAAAAAAATTGGCCTGAGAGGGATTGATTAATTTCACATTTTTTTATGTTTTGTGCATAACTGTGGATCTGTGATGATCAATCATATCTTGATATCATTCTCCGCAGCTCAAATATAACAGTTAACTCCATGTGTTTGGGCACTGATACATCAAAACAGAGGGGCATTCAGAAAAAGAAGAAAAACACACTTAATTGGTACCATCACACTGATCTTTGACACAGCTTTGAAGAGTTATGACTCTTAAACAAGGACCATACCATATGTTTGTTATCACACACTTCAAATAACTGCATTATTAGGAAGTTGGAACCACAAAAAGTTTGAAGAAAATCTAACATCGTGTTATTTCTAGGGAATCACTGACAAGCAAAAGCAAAACAAAAGTCTTTGTTGTTCTTGTGCCTGTGCATTTGCTTATGTGAAGCAAGAAGGTGCTGCTGTAAACATAAGTACAACTCAAGTAAAAATTTCAAATGCCATCTTGTTTTCCTATATCAAGAGGACTGTCTAGAACTGAAGGCAATAATTATTATTCATTCCAAGTGGATTGATTCATTTATGAGTAAATTAAGTTAATGTCCTTGTTCCATGGGAGTTCACTTTTGTGTTATACAGTATAGCCCATTCATATTATAGCACCTATGTGAATGAATAAAGAAAGCCACACATTGTTTGGCATAATGTGGTAAGCCAGCACTGGACTGGCAAGACTATTGGCAGGTGCACAAATAAAAGGAGCAAAACGTTGCCCAAAGTCTTACCAGCAACCCCGAAGGAGGTGACCCCTAGGTTTTGACAAACAAGTTATCCTCCACACAGGGAGGGAGGGTGGGAATTTTCTTTACTTTGAACCAAGCTTACTAAGTAAAGCACGCCACCGAAGGAAAGTGCTTCTACAATGAGTAATGGTGCTTTTATAGCTAGACATGACTATAGGTGTAACCAATAGAAAGCTGCCATGATGCAGATCATATTAGACTAGGTAATCTTTCGCAACACTTGACACAATAAAGCATTCAAGGATCTCCCTCGTTCTCTGCAGGTGCCAAACATAATTTGACCATGTTCTGACATAGTTAAATACAATAACTGTTTCCGAGGTTTGCAAGTCATGTTCCATTAACTGCATTTTACATCTTGCGCAGTAAAACTTTCATTATTTTTGGATCCTGGGATCCACTGTAATTGGCTACACTGTAGTGGTCTCCCTGCCTAAATATTTTTTTAGTACATAAGTTAGCATTTTAGGCGAAGTTAAATATTAAATAAATTCTGTGCATGCATATATATATGCTTGTGCTTTTAGTTATGGGCATCCTGAGTCCTCACCACAGTTGTGTATGCTTGTGCTTTTGTCCTACTGAATTAATTTAGCACACAAATATCAACTGGTTAAGATCTAGTTAAAAAAGGATATGCACTGTTATAGAGAAGTTAATCTTATTAAAAAATGTGTACTGTTAACAATACTTAAGTTTGCTATGATAATAGATAGATACCTTGTAGACTTCTGACAATGATGGTTGTTAAAAATATTTTTGAGTGTAACAACAACAACAATAAATAAACTTAATCAATAATAAACAATTAAAAGAACATGTACAACTTGCATATGGCGTAAGCTAGTTGAGGCGAGTTGTGCAGGGAGAGAAAAAAGAAGAAAAGTAAACCTATTTGTAAGCTTCAAATAAAAGACTATGAACCATGACAGGAAAAAAAAAACTATAAATAAAATACAATCATTAGCATCTAGGGATAAATACTGTATGTTTACACTTTTGATTGGTAAAAGGTAGCTTGATAACCTAAACAAACTAAGCAAACTAAACTGGCGAAGATATTGACAGTGGTTGTAATGAGTACTTTGTACACTGCTTGATTCTAGGGTTCTTGGAACTTCAGGACAGAACATTAATGACATCTACAAAGTCTCAAGCTTTGAAGATTACTTGGAGATTTTAGAACACACTATGCAGTGGGGTCACATAGCACCCACAGCTCCCGACACTCTAGGTATAATCCTCTTTTGGAAGTCATGATCGTGCTTTGTGTAATTGTGTACTCTGTAAATTTATTGTACAGGTAGGTACATGATCAATCAAGTTCCCGGGAGTGGGGAGTAGCTTATTACCTGAGTGTATAATATTCTTCTTTTGAAGTTTATTGTAAGTAAAAAAGAGAAAAATGGTCTAAAGGGTGATTGCCAGAGGGTACAATGTGGGAAATGGGCTAGGTTTATGGACATATTATAATAATTTCTATAATATTCATCTGAAGATAATATACATATCTTGAGTTATATGTTACATGACATTTAATTTTAAACATAAGGTTTATATCATTCATTAAACAATACCACCCATGGCCCAGGTCTTCACAAAACAGTAAAGAGAGGCAATCCTAGCAAGATTAGCTTTGTTCAAAGCAGGGTTAGTGGGTCAGTTAGTTGACCTTATGAATAACCCACTGAGCGTTAGCCCTAGTAAAGGGAATCAGGGAACCACACAAGGTAAAGAAAAAATCTTTCGACCTTGGTGGGAATCCAACCCATGACCGCCAGATTAGATCTTTGACCTCGTAGCTCAGTGGGTAGAGTAATTATGGTAGATTAATCCAGAGGTTGTGGGTTCGATTTCCACCGAGGTCAAAAGATTTTTTCTTTACCTCGTGTGGTTCCCTGAATCCCTTTATTAGGGCTAACGCTCAGTGGGTTACTCATGGGTTAAATTAGCACTTAAATTCACACTTCAGAGTTCAATTCTCTGTTCCACTGTAGTTCTTTGTCTGTGAAATAATTATCACAATTTCATGGAGGGCAATATTCTGAAGCTTTTCTTGCCAATGGTGTACAGTGAAAAGCAACTTTGTCATTTGCCTTGATTTTAGCCAAGTCACAAGGTGGGTTAAATTTAGCCCGTTGTTATCTGAGGTTAATGATAACTTACCTCACAACATATCTAATTTGCAGATAACAATTAACTGGAGGTTAAGTCAATTTAATCTGAGGTTAGGATTTAATCCCCATTAAATAACCTGGGCCGGGTTGTTCAAAGCCCGAGTAAGCTAACCCAGGGTTAACGAGAATTTTGATTTCAGTTTTGTAACTTTTTGGTTCGGTACTGAGCTTATATTGATGGCCATTCAGTTATAAGCTGTAGTAATCTCAAACTACACCAAACGTTAGAGGTGAAAAACATTTTTAAACAAGAAAAAACAACTCTTCCGATAACGTTTAACCCTGGGTTAACGTTAACCGGCTTTCGAACAACCCGGCCCAGGTCCAGGAGTATAGTGACTGCTGATCAAGTGCTAGGACATCTTTATAAAACGCTTGGAAGGTGTGCGATTTCACTTTTTGGCAGAGATAGAACTCATTCCTAGTGTTTAATTTCTGTTGTGGATTTTGTTTTCAGGCTGCTATCCATACTATGATAAGGATCCCTTTATATTAGAGAAGTGTCCACATGTGTACTTTGTTGGAAATCAACCAAAGTATAGCAGCAAAGTTCTTCATGGTAAACTCACTGATGTTTTGTTGAAGATTAAGTCAAATTTAATTAGTGAATGAACTCACAATACCAATATATGCCATCTTATTTGCCACAATTGCCTGGAATATCTATTGTTGCTTGTTTTGGACCTAGTCATCCCTTGATATTACATGCTCAAGTAGTCTGTATTTTTTTAGGAGAAAATGGCCAAAAAATACTGTTAGTGACAATTCCTGACTTCTCCAGTACAAAGACCTGTGTGATGCTAAGTCTACGATCACTCACATGTCATCCAGTGAACTTCTCTGCTTCTGTATCAATGCAGATGGAAATGTAACGGTGTGGATCTACAAGCTTGAAAGTGTTTACTCTTTTTGTGTGCAGATATCACATTGACAAGGAAAGGGCAAAGCAACCAAGGATTTAACAATACTTAAGTTTGTTAACCATGAATACTACTGGACAGAGTCCCTGATATAAAATCAGTCGAAGTTCAGCATTGCCTAACCTACACTGTGCACACAATGCAAATAGACAGCTATGTAGACAACTTGAAAGACCCAAGATCTTAATCTACATAATAAATTATATGCTCTGTACACTATTTCTAGGCTTTTCCAGCAGTTGCATCACAACTGACTGTGTAAGTCAAATTTACAAACTACATCATTAAGAACATCAAAATTTAGTTTCTAAATGGTGTTTAAACCCAACAAACTGCTGTTAACAATTTGCTTTGAACATTGTGAAAATCTAACAGCTTTATCTTTGTGTGTAGGCTCTGTTATAAGATTTAGTTTCTGATAATAGCCTGATGTAATATTATGTCACAGTCCTAGAAGAAAAGAGCTATAACCTAATGGACGTTGACCAATACATATGTCGCAAAAGGATGCTTGACACCACTACCACAAATTACATCCATGGATAAAAAGCTTCATTATTTATTTGTTGCAACTCATTCAAGTTTCCCAAAGTGAACATGTCTTATCTTGAAATGTTCCATTTTTTTTTTTTGAGTGAACTAGAAGTTTGGCCTGCCTTGTATACCCTATTGCATACCCTATACTTTCAACAAGAGCTTATCAGATTTCTGAATTAAAACCCACTGAACACCAGTTAGATCACTACAATGTTAACAGCATCAAATGAACAAAAAAAAAAAACGTACAAAATCACTACATAAAGTAATTTTACAAAGGCCTTTAGTTAAAAAAAGCCTTAAACATGATTTCCAGTCTGTACTGTGCAGTCTCAGTACTCTAATGTTTATAAAAATTAAAAGACTCACTTGTTGAAATGCAAATTGATGTCATTCATAATTACGAACCACATACCCTACCTGTGAGGCCTTTCAAGTTATTTTTCCAACATCTTCATTGATTTTTACAGCTGCAAAGTTGCTTCATCAAGTGACATGAGAAAGACCAAAGCATAATACTTCGCCTCCAGAATGGTGGTTTACACAAAACTTTGAATTTACTTTACGTAACCCTTTAAGCCCCGGAGAAAAACCGTAATTTTCTGAAATGATAACAGTAGATCAAAAGACCACAAGTAATATACCAGTGGAAAGGTACTGTTTGGGATATGTCCTAAATCACCTCAAGAGACATCCAAGATGTCACAAATTGAAATGAGGAGTCTGGAAAGAAGGAAAAAAAAAACGTTCAAAGATACCTCATTCCTTGTATTTATTGGGTATAACCCCTAAATTGTAGCTTAATTTGCAGCTCTGGGTCTGGAGATTTCTAACAGATATTTGCTTGACTCAAATTGTAAAGCACAAAAGTTTCAAAAACTTGAGGGGTGCTTAAGCAAGTCTTATTCCAATGTGAAGATCTCTCAAAGATCTTTTTAGTGTCCGAATTTGAAATGAATAGGCCAAATATTAACCTTAAAACATTTTGTGCCATATGGCACTATCGGGACTTAAAGGGGTAAGTGGTTGCAAAATATTTACATTTATAACATAACTAAAGCAAAGCATGTGCTCTGATTGGTTAATTCAGCATCTACTATTTGCCCATGGGTGTATGCTGCTGACATACTCGATAACTAAAAGCAAAGTGCACTTTGTGATATAGCTCAATAAAAAGACTTCTGTTATTCCAATGTCTCAATGTTATGTTATAAAACAAATGGTAAATGCCATAGCATGCACTATTGAGTTATGGATGCACTTGGTCGGTTTGCCAAGCACTCAAGAAGCTAGAGTTGCACTCGGCTATCACCTTGTGCGACTCTTACGCTTCTTTCGTGCTTAGCAACCTCCCGCGTGCATCCATAACTCAATAGTACATGCTATGGCATTTACCATTTGTTAATTTGTGATGTCCTATATGAAACAAAACAAAAAATGTAAACAAAGTCTCAAGAGCGTACAGACTGGAAATCACCTTTTAACTCTTGCAAATCAGCAAAAGAAAGAAATTTTTTCATTTGCCATCTAAATAAATCCTAAACCAGCCTATCATATTTTGTTGAAAGGAGCCGACTTCTATTTAACCTATCTCATCAATCTTTGTGGTAGTTATTTGAAAAGCTGTTTTGTTAAGTTGTGGCATGAAGAACTGCTACTCCTGCTGCAGCCCGACACCTTGTCATGGGAATTACATCTTCCCATTCATCAGTTCTTGGATCGTATGCCTCTACTGTGTTAAGATATGATGGTCCATCAATTCCACCAACAGCATAAACCCAGCAGCCGTATGTCATCACACAAACACCATCACGACAAGAATTAAGTGAAGCAGCTTCAGTCCATGCATTCATGCGAGGTTCAAACATTTCAACAATGTCAAGCCTTGAGGCACCATCAAAGCCACCAATGGCATAGATGCGACCATCTAATGCTGCAGCACCAATTCCTGCCCTGGGCCGGCTCATGGGAGGTAAAAGAGTCCACCTGTTTGTATGAGGATCATAGCATTCAATTGAGTTGAGGAATGAAACTCCATCATTCCCACCGATTACAAAGATGCGATCTCCAAGCTCTGCCACTCCTGTGTAGAAAAGACCAGTAAGAGATGAATTGTCCACTAAAATCAGTCTGAAGCTTGACACATTTCTTTCCTTACCAAGCACACTTTAATTTTTTTTCAATATTATTTAAGGTTCATATTTCCTAGTTGATTAGTTCCTTTCATTTTGGCATGTTGCTGCTTGAAGATATTTTAAATTGACTGGATCCAGTACTAGTGTAAAAATAATCATGCTTACAGAAAAGAAAACTCAAGAGCTCTACAAGTCATTGCTTGATTTGAAACACAACAGAAATTCTTCGAGTGTTGAAGAAAAAAAATGTGCCAAAAAAATACCATTGCTCACCCATCTTATTAGGGTATGATTACACTTCACTTCAACATAAATGGGTTTATTATATTGTGTTTTCTCCTTGCATCTCCTGCTACATAAACCTTTCTTTGGTCATTATCAACATCCTGTAACAATGACAACATCTGGACAATAGCCAACCCTTGTATTACTAACACTCACATACCAGGGAAACTGCGGGTAATATTTGTAGGTGCAACAAGACTCCACACATCTACCAGAGGATCATATCTTTCAACAGTTTTTAGACATGATCTGCCATCATAGCCACCCATTGCATACATTGCTTCACCGAGCACCCCGACTCCAACACCTGAGCGACTTGTGTTGAGTGACTTGACATACATCCAGTGGTTTGCCTCTGGTGAAAAGCACTCAACTGTGCTCAAACGTGAATAGCCATCTGAACCTCCAACAGCATAGAGCCGACCTCCTAAACTTCCGGTGCCAAGCTGTTGTCTTGGGACATTAAGTGAGGCCGCTTGCTGCCAAATGTTACTTTGTAAGCTGATGACAAGGGCAAACAGTTACAAGAAGAATGTCAAATGAGAGCCATACCTCGGGTTATTAAGGATTTATGTCCGGCAAAAAATATTTTTTCTAAAATTGACAAGGCAAAACACAACCCTGTTCACCTTCTCGTTGAACTTAAAAGAGATCGAGTCATATAACCAGCCTACGCAGATGTAAATTTGATAACATGCATCCGTTTTAGCAAGGCTCACCCATGCATAACGTTTTCGGGGACGGAAAATCACTTCCTGCCCACAAAATACCAGACTAAAAAAACTATCGTTTCAGAAATAAAGAAGTACGCCACATTTTACCATGCAATACGCAACGTTTACGTATAAATTGGTAAATGAAAGAACCCCTCCGGCTTTCACAATTCACAAGGGGAGATATTGATCAACAATTATTTTTCCATGAGAATTTTTGTATCTCTTTATTATTATTAGTGTGATAACTATTCCGCTTCTTGTATTTGATACCAGAGTTTATGGGTTTCACAAAATGAACTACGAGAAACAAAAACCGAGCTCCTGAAATAAATTCTAGCGCATACGCACTAACTGAAATAGGATACTGGAGCAAAAAGAATGATCAGGTCAACTGTAAGCATTTTCAAGGACAGTTGATGTCAGCAACTGAGATCACAAACCTGTAGCACTCTACTGTATTTGAAATAGTTTCTCCAGCTTCTTTACCACCAACAGCGTATAATGTACCCATCATAGATTTTCTTGGTTTCATTCGATCAGTGCGAAACTGCGCTCGTTGTTCGGGCACAAGATGATAGTTTTTCGCCTCATCCAGCAAATCTCTGCATGCCAAATTCGATCGTATTAAATTGTCTGCATCAACTCGGTTCAGCAGATAGTGTTTAGAAATCAAAGGCATTCGGACAAATCGTATCAGACTTGGAAGCTGTTTGACTCGATTGTTTAAGTCATGTTTCACCCAAGACATCACAGCTTCGTAGACTTCTTCCTCAGCGATGATGTTCAAATCGTCGCTTGAAATCACTTTGATCAATAATTCGCAAGGCAACAAAGCATATTCCTCTGACTTCATTACTTCTCTGAAGTTCTCAAGCACAAAATTGTCCACAACTTCGAGGAAATTTGTGCAACCATGCGCTTCGGTAAACTTCCTTATTCCCAAGCAATTGGAAGGATCCAGTTGAGTTTCCAAGAATTGACAACATATATCTCGCACCTCGTGAAATTGTACCAAACAGGCGGTGGCCAGTATAGACTGTACATTTTCAACGCTAACATCAACCTTTCCTGTATAAGCGAATTCCACTAGAATTTGTACTACAGTAGCGTCTATGTCTTTCATAGTGATAACTTTCTGTCGGCTTTCTACTAAATCGCTTGTAAACATGGCGTAAAAGTAGGAACTACACGCTGCCAAGACGGCTCTGTGAGTGGGTATGTGTTCGTCTCCAATTTTAAGGACGACATCACATAGCTTAAGACAGTCTTTGCGATGTTTGTTCATAACTTCCAGTACTCGACCACTGTGTAAAGTCGCATAAGCCGACTGAAGTTCCCTCCCGCCTCCCGCCTCCATGAAAAATTTTGGCTGATTCTTGCTGTGGATAAATGTTGAGTTCTAAACCAACCTCGTTCCCAGGGTCTCGCGAATGAGGTTCCTTCGGAAACTGTTGGCAAATATATAGGCAGACGTATTTCCGGCTGTCACTTGGTTCCGCCGAAAACCAAGCGACAGCCGGTGATATGGATACGTCTACGTCTATTTGTAATCCATCAAATATTTTCGCTCGCGCATGATTGGTCTAAACGCATAACGTGACCAAATTTATTATATGGCTAAAATAGTACGCGCGCTCTGATTGGCTGCTGAACGGGCATTATTTTATTGTAATGACCGGGCATTGCAGTAGTCATGCACCTCTTCGGAACCTCTAATTTTATTTGCTCCCGGAGTCATCCACCTCTATTGTTTTCAGGACTAGGGCCATTGTTTCTGTTGTTTATTCTATTGTTTTCTCGGCCAATCCTGTTAGACCTTACGAGAGGTGCGTGGCGCCTCGGGCATTGTGAATTTTTTTTTCTACAATGACTCAAAGGCTCTTTTGAGGTGTGAGTAAAAGCTACGAGTGCGTGAGCGAAGACAAGAGCGATGGACAAAGTAAAACTAAAAAAGTTTCAATAACTGAAAGAAAAACTAGCACATAGTAGACACTC
>CM042751.1:31947992-31972598 GCA_022496165.2 Catalaphyllia jardinei
TAACGGCGGCGTCGTGCAAAAGTCGTCGATTCGTAAGCTCCCTAATATCACATAATCACGGCGCCGCGAAAGAAAGATGAAAGTTGTGAATTTAAAAAGACGACAAAAACAAGCCAATTATTTTGAGATCGGTCGTATTTTAACCATGTTAAGTTAGTGGCCATCTAGTTCTTTTCTTGGAAGTTCTGTAGTAGCCGAATAAACTTAGGGCGCGTTCGTTTGGGATATTCCGGAATAAGAATATATTCCGGAATATATTCCGGCTATTCTGCTCCTGGGAGCAGAATAGCCAGAATGGAAATTCAGGTATTCCGGAATGAGATTACCTCCCAAACAAACGCTTACTCGCATTATTCCAATTATTCTTATTCCGGATTGATCCCAAACGAACGCACTCTTAATAAACAAACCGCGTTGATGGTCGCTGTAATTAAATATGCAGAAATCCAGCGTGCACGATACTGTTCACTGTTAAAACCTAAACTTCCCAAATACAGAGAACGAAATGTAAGAAATGCGACAGGAAGCTCAATAACAATAAGTTTTCATTCACGCTGAGGAGAAGAAACCTATTTAAAAGCAAAAAATGATCAAATTTTCGCAGACATGTTTCCGCTGCATGATTCAAATTATTCTTCATGCTAAAGCAAAAGCTTGAGTTTTTGCCGACCGCTTTTGCAGTCATTTTAACACCCGTGGCTTTGGGAATCGTTCCAAACTTGAGTTCGACTTCAAAACAATATAAATGTACATTGCCATTTTTGGTTTCTAAGTCCAAAAAGCTGCTTTAAACTTGCGATCTGCAGATTTTTCATGTTTTCGGCAGCGGTTGCAGGAAGAAGAACTTCTTCACCGGAAAGGTTTGAGGACTTTGCGAGGAACGTTTTGGAACGTTCTTGAATGACACAAATCGATCAAAAGTCGATAAAAAGTCGATAAAGATTTTACGCAGTCCTATATATTGGCTAGCTTTGCAATTTGTCCCTACAAAGAAAAACAAACCGAACCGGATTTTTACCGTGGTATGCCATAGGCATCTATCGATGTGTTCATATGAGAGGCCGGCCTGGTCCGGTTATTACTCTTCCCAGTAGACCGCGACACCTACGAATTTTTTGCCGCCTTTCAGAGTAACGTTTTTCATGCCGCGAGTTTGTTTCAAATCAATCACATGGTACATTTAAATGCACCACGTGAAGGCATTTTTTTCTGTGTGGCGTCATGACTTTTTCGTACTACGTGATGTTCAATATCTTCAAGAGGAAAGCCAACCTCGTTCCCAGGGTCCTCCTACCTCGAGGTAGAGAGAGGACCCTGGGAACGAGGTTGGAGGAAAGCTTACCGGGCATTTTGCGTCTAAAAAAAACACTCCAAATTTGTCCTGATCATATTTTATCTTCAGCTGATAAACAGCGGCCATGCTGACAGTTATATGGCAGACAAATACCACGATAAGCTTTCCTCTTGAAGATAAACATTTTTTGAATGAACATCACGCAGTACGAAAACGACATGATGCGACACACAAGAAAAATGTTCCCACGTGGTGCTTTTAAATGTACCACGTGATTGGTTTGAAACAAACTCACATCGCGGCATCAAAAACGTTGCTCTGAAGGCGCCAAAAAAATTCGTGGGTGTCGCGGTCTACTGGGAAGAGTAATACCAAGATCTCAGTTTTTGCGACCGAGATCTCGGTAACCGGGATATGAACACCCTAGCCCGGTGACCGGGACGAAACATTTTAGACAAAATAGCTTCGCTCTCACAACATAGCGGCCAAAATGGCATAATTTTGACCTTTTGTGTATTTCCACTTCAGGAGTTTGCGAAATCAGTTACAAGAGTCCACAAAGCTATGACAGTCGCCAGCAATACAAGTTTTTGTTCCACCATTTAAGTTGTGTTCCTTGAATTCATCCCGGTCGACCGGGTTGAAATTTCCCATCATAGTTAGTGGAGGGGGACTAACTATGTTCCCATATTGCCTGATTTCAAACCGTGGAGGACTAGGTACGAGTCTGTAAATTATGGGATAAGTAACTATTGATCCACATAGTCAGAAAAAGCACACCGAGATTCACAAAATCTCTACGTTTGGTGTTAATCAGGCTAGTTTTGACTGAGATACAGTGATTTAAAAACGTCAAAATTAACAAAGAAATGTATGGGCATCCGGACGCGCGCTGTTTCGGACTGCGTCCGATTCGTCATACATTTAAATTTCTTTGCAAATTTTGACATTTTCAAATGGCTGTATCTCAGTCAAAACTAGCCTGATTAACACCAAACGTGAGGATTTTGTGAATCTCGGTGTCCTCTTTCTGACTATGTGGATCAATAGTTACTTATCCCATAATTTACAGACTCGTACCTAGTCCTTCACGGTTTGAAATCAGGCAGTGAACAACACAGAATCAGGTGGTGTGCGGCCTACGATTGCGGTGCATTGTGGTTGTTAAATTTTCAAGATGGCGGCGAAGGGTCGAGAAAATGAGTAACCTAACCGAGCCTGCTCGGTTCCCGGGTTCATGTGGTTGACTGAAATTCGTCATGTAATCAGGCCCTAACCGGGCTTAAATTTTGTTGCGATTACTTGATGAACTTCAGCCCGGGATGAAATATTGGCCCCGGCGCCAAAGATAAAATTGCGCGCGAAGAGTCCCAGGAGAATCAAAATGGCGCCGAGAACACCAATCGTGAAAATACGCGCATTGTTTCTCTTGCAATTTTCAACTTTTCGGGTTTGTAACAGCCTACAAGACGATGGAGCTGAAGCGAAATCTGTCTTTGGCTGCATATCTCTCAGCTAGAAAGATGTATTTACAAAGAAAGAGGAGATATCTTCAAGCTGGCCGAGTTCATGGCTTTTCTGACAGATTCGTACTGTTTAACTTTATCCGCATTGAAGTCGATGTTCTCATACTCCATCTGAGCTTTAAAATTAGAGAGACGATGAATAAGCTTCTCTATTTTATCTCCTTAATTCCACTGAAATCGCTTCTGCTTCCTTGCGGCAGCCGGGCAGACGTCCCAAAGTCCGTTCCAAAGGCCGTCCCAAAGGCCGTTCCACTCATATGCTGAACCAAACTCAATACTGAGCATACTGAGCTCAGGCATACTGAGCTCAGGTATACTGAGCTCAGGTGTTGCCAGCTGTTCGTGGCTGCTAATATTCTGAGCTCATTTTCTGTTTTTTTTTTGGTAGTTATAGGGTTCACTGATATTCTACTGTTGTTGCCTTTGTGCGCTTTCTGTGGCTATAACTTTCCCTGCCCTCTTTTTTGTGGTTATAGGGTTAATTCTCTCTTCCAATGTAAAATTCTCATTGTACCTGAAGAAGGCTGGTTTGGCCAGCCGAAATATATTACACATTTAAAAAAAACATTCTACGTTGTGCCGGTTACTGCCTCTAAATTCCTCTATCATTGTTGCTTTTGTGCGTTTTCTGTGGCTATAACTTTCCGTTTCACTCTGCTTGTGCATTTTTAGCCACATCCCACAAGTGTGCCATTTTCACATCAGTGAGTGAAATAACATCGCGACGAGCCCAACGAATGTCTGCGTATGAGGCTGTTGAACCACGTTAGAAATTTTGTGCAGACATTGGAGTAAGTTTGGTAGACATTTGACTATTTTGGAAATATAAAGCGTTTCAAGAATAGAGGGCTTCCCATATTTATTTTCAGTGTAAAAAAAGAGAGCCCCAGATTGGTAGGTGACTGTTTGCTGTCCATCTACAAATTCTTCGCTTCAAATTTCAATTTTCCAAATCCATCAAATCTTCGACATTCCATATATTTTCCTCAATTTAATCTATTATTTGAGAGAAAATATCTCTTTCCCAAAATGCCCAAAAGCACCCAAGATTTTACACAAAACCGCAAAATAGTGGTTAATGAAATAAGCGTAGAGATTTAGCGTTGCTTGAAACGTGACCGAGATATTATCCCCGCCTTTTAATATAACAATCGGAATCCAACTTTTTATATGCATGATCTGGGCAGTTCTGCACACCCTTCAATCAGCTCCTGTCACAGATTCTTTACTTGGTTAAATTAAAGGGTTACGATTTGTATTTTTGATGGCTTGACAGCGAAAACCAGGTATTTAGGTAGTAATCATCTGCATGCACTTACATGCGATCCATGTGCACGTGATCGATTCACGCGCCCGGCAACCGCACGGCAAATCCACGGCAAACTTAACGTTCTTACTATAAACCGCTGGCACCACCATTTGCAGGTTCATTGAGCCCGCTTCGCCCGCTTGAAACAGCTCATTTCCCGTTCTAAATTTTCTGATTACGAATGTGTTTAAGAATTTCCAATCACGTTACTTCTTAGCTGAGCAGAGGGGGAATCCCTCCGTCGATTGTTCCGGTTTGGCGCTCTGTGACAAACCGAACAGACTTGCATCAGTTGCACGAATCGAAGGTATCGGGAATTAAGGACTCGGTGTTCGATGATTCTGATGGGTTTGGCTTGACTTTTCATTTTCTTGATTTGAAATATCTTAAGGGAATAATGTCTGGTTCTCCCAAAGGAGGTAAGAAGAACGAACAACTATAACATCTGTCTATACTTCATGCTTACAGAGGTTCACATTTTCACCTGCATTTGAAAATATTTCTTATCAATTTAGATATGAGCTTACATAAAAGACTTATTAGCTTAAAATATCGAGGTTAATAACTCACGAATAACTCACTGATTATGTCTGAGTTTGATTTCTAATGAGTCATTGCCAGGAGATATATCTTTTGTGGTTGCTTTAGTAAATTAAGTGGATTTAAATATGTTGCATTTTTGAATGCATGCATTATGCTGGTTATGAAATTTTATTTTCATCCTTGAAATTCACATTTTATAAATTGAGAAGTAGAACATGTACTGTGTTTCTATCGAGTTTTAGTTTAAATCTACTAGTGTTCTATCACGAATGCTGTTCTCTGATTGGCTATGCTACTCACTATCTATCATGTGATATGTAGTGAGCAGCGTAGCATTGTACTCTTGTCGGCAAAATGAAGGCCGTTTCTTGGCGTTTTCAAAGTGCCTGTGAAGAGGATTTAGATTTAGTTTTGAACGCCTAGTAGATTTATACTAAATCAGTTAGATTGTTCGTTCTCGATTTCTATGGGTGATAGTTGACTCGGGCTGTGCCCTCGTCAACTATCACGAGATAAAAATCTTGAGCTCATAATCTAATTGTTAAATAGAAACACAAGTGGAAGATTGGGAGAACATTGTTTCCACTCCATGTTTCTGCTTTTTTGAGTTCTCCCAAACTTTCACAAGTGTTTCTATAACTTGATAGAAACAAGAAAACTTGTTTTTTAATTTCTTTTAGACAACACCGCAATGAAAAAAGGAAAACAACTTTTTAACTTCGATTATGAAAATGTAAATTCTTTTTGCTTACGCCATCAATAGCTCGTGCTATTGCTGTGTTTCTATCAAGTTACAGAAACACAATTTTTAACTAACCAGTGTGCATGTTTTATTAGGACTGTTTTCTAATAAGTTACAGTAGGGTTTTTCAAGATCAATGTAGATATTGTGAGCTGATCCAATATATAAAGCTTATGATGCAGTCAATATTTATAGCCCGTGAAGGCAGGGGGTGTGTGGGATATAGCTGGTACTGCAAGAAAAATGGGATGCCGGTGTGTGGTCCTGATTTGGAGAAAATCTGCATTATCTCTTATTCAAGACCCGACCAATTATAACCTTTATACAAGGCCTAAGTATTTCCGTACATTTTTAAGCTCAGTTGACCCAATCACTCTGATCTGGGTATCACTGGAGAGATATTTTTTTTCTACTTAACTTGAGTATCTGTTTAATTTTTAAATAAATATTAAGTATTTGGGTGGTTAGTGCGCTCGACTCCGGAACGAGCGGTCCAGGTTCGAGCCCTAGCCGGGGACATTGTGTTGTGTTCTGGGGAAAGACACTTAACTCTTATGGTACCTCCCTCCACCCAGGTGTATAAATGGCTACCTGCGAATTTAATGCTGGGGGTAACCCTGCGATGGACTAGCATCCCATCCAGGGGGAGTAGAAATACTCCTAGTCGCTTCATACTACAGAAACCAGGATAAGCTCCGGCCTGGTGGGCCACAATTGGCTCATATGCAGACTTTACCTTATCTACCAATAAGTATTTAGTGTAGGCAAATCGACTTCACGGTTGAGTTGAGTAAGTGCACGTATTACTGATGTTTTAACAAAGTTTCAGTCTATTTCTGGTTAAATTCCAAACCAAAGAGGGAGCAGGAAATCAAGATGTATTTGTTGTTTTGCTGCCTGCATATGAGAAGAGTTAAATATTATAAACGTATGTGACGTTGTTGTGATTGCAAGCGGGTAATGAAACAACACAAACGCGTGCCATCAAAGAACAGACTGCAAAAAGCAAGATCACTTGGAATCAAGTGTGTGTCTTTGCTAGACATAAACTTTGAAACCTTTTCCTTATCAGCAACGTATATCATACATACAGGTTTTTTTATGAAAAAGATTTACAATTTTCCCAAGAAATCTGAGCTGCCAACGTTCTACTTACTTCCGGTGAAAATAAGCTTATTTTTTCTGCGGTTTCCGGGGTGAAAATGAAACATTTGCAGAGATCAGAGCAGGCTCACTTGTTTGTCTCGTGGCTTTGCGACTCGATTTTGCGCTTGCGGCGTAGCCGCACGTGCATTCTTGCCTGCTCTCCAACGTGAGCCTGCTTGCAGGCTAATGTTTCTGGCTGAACTGTTACAAATTCCTAAGGGATGAAAATTAACTTTAAACAAAGTTTGGAAAATGTAGCAGCTAAGTTGTTAATGTTCACCACCCTAAATAGAAAGTCTCCCAAAAATGAGCCTCTTAACTCTCAGGTGTTAAATTCCTTGCAATAATTAGTTTTCACAATAAGCCCAGTGGCTTGCATATCTTTGATTTAGGTTATAACCTCTCCCAATTTTAATCCCTGTAAAGGAAAGTGTGTCCTGGTTTTCAACCTTCAAATCTTATAAGATCAGGAATTGCTTACTAAAATACTTGATGTGTTCCAGGAAAGAAGCAGAAAAAGCCAAAAGGGCCTAAATTAGATTTCTCCAAGAGTCATACATCTCCTACGACATCTCCTTCGTAAGTAACATTTAGTTTGATTTGTGTGCAGACTGGTGACTAGTAAATTCTTAAATTGGGTATCGTGTGTTCCTCCAGGCCTCCCCAGGCAATTTCAATGTTCTATACTACTAAGGTTGATAGAATACGTCTGTAGTCTACAGTCTCCTATTAGTCTATTGTTTTTAATTACCTGATTTTAGTCTGGAAAGATTGCATAATCTTGTTCAATTTGGTGATTTAATCTTGGGACTGGTCTAACTTGAAAAAAGTTAACATGTAAAAGAAGAGTGTTTAGTTGTTATTAGCAATTATTTCCCAAAGGCGAATTGAACAAACGCGAATTGATACTAAAAAATGTTCAAAGACTTATCAAGTTTTAACAGTACTTGTGAAGTGCAAAAAGGTTTTAGCTGTCTTAATCCCCACATGCTAATACATAGCTCATCAGTGCACTTGTATTGGCCTTGTTTGTTCACTCTTCTGAAAACACTCCTGGAGTTGATCATCGTTATGTGCTCAGTGTCTTTTCCTAAGTATTCTACATATATATGCAACCCGATATTGGAAACTTGTATTAGTTAAGACATCATCTTAAGGGCATGAATATAGCAAGGATTTTTAAGAAGTAGAAATTCCTTCTCAGTTGGAAGATCCTAGTCAAGGAGAGGGCTTCAATCTATATTTCCACAGTGATTACAACCTCATTCCCAGGGTCTCTCTTCTCTGCCTCCCTTGGTCGTTGGAAGAAAGACCCTGGTTGCAGCTGGTCACGTGACAACCTGTGACACAAACTTTTCCACCGGGGTAGAGTCAACCAATAACTTTTGTCACTCTCAACTGAAATGAAAGAAAGGTCATCGAATTAACTTACACTTTTGAAATTTTCCAGTCCTGTTGTAACCATCACCCAGCACAGGTCAGACGAAGTATATTTATATATATCTAGCGTATTGAAGTATCTCTCTGATGTCATTTCCAGCCGGTCATTTACTAGAAGAAGTAAAACTGTTGCGCTGTTTCATATTGCGTACCTTAATTAACCTCATGGCACATTGTTCGCTAAACAAAACGATGTTTTATTAACCACTTTGCTAAATATATTTATTGACTACGCCAAGAAACCATGTATATATACATAAGTACATAAGTACACAAGTACATAAGTGTGCAGCTTATATGTCAACAAACTACAGCAAAACAAAACAGTAAATCATTTCACATTGCTGTAAATCAAATGCAAGTCAGAATACTCAGCTAATAGACCGTATCACAGAAATACTTTTAACGTTCAAAAAAACGCACAAAGATGAAAAAATTACCTCCAAATTGAAAGATTCAAGATACTGATACACATGTTTGATCCGGTACGAGACCTTTTACATTTGCTAACCGTCAAAACGTTTCTGCTGCATGTGGCTGCCAAATTTCTTTGTGAACAAAAGTCTTCTATATTTTGAAGACGGCAGAAATCGTGTAGTGTTCTTCATCGGCAAATTTGACTTTGAAACCCGATGTAGCAAGTAGTTTTTAGTGACTGCTTCAGGATTTAAAACCCACAAAGTTTGTCACATCAACCAAACAAAACACTTGGCTACCCCTCCCATTCAACAGATTTTTTTTGCCACCCAGATTCTGGGTGATAATGCGATCAGCCGCAACCAGGGTCTTTCTTCCAATGACCAAGGGAGGCAGAGAAGAGAGACCCTGGGAACGAGGTTGCAGTGATTACTTTTTGGAGACAAGGTGACATGTAAATGTCATTTTATATATTAATTACTCCCATTACTGCTACTATTGTTTTAGAACCACCCCTCCAAGAAACCTGACTGATAGAGAGACACTCACTGTTGATGGCAAGGTTTGTAAAATACTCACAAATTATGGTCAATTTTTGCTGGGTACGGGACGCTGGCCTCTCAGAACCCCTACCCCATTATAGTCTATTCTGTGGCCAATTATAGACACCATCTTGGTCACTTTGGTGCAAATATCTAATTTTTGCAATCCCAACTTAGTTAATCACTTTTTATTTATGTATGTACTTCACTGAATAAAGAACAGTTTACTTTTCACCTACAGCACAAACATTCTGGTAGGTTTGCTAACCATAGTAATAATAGTAATAATCAACTTTATTTAACAAGGGTAGACATGTGACAATAAAAAACTGAGAAACCAGTGGCCCTCTAATATATAATACAAAAAAACAGATTGAAATAAATAAATGATTAAAGTCAAGAAACCAGAATAGTAAAAATTCATTAAAGTACCCTATGAAAAGGAGGCCCTATAATATGTAATACTAGTTCGTATTGTGTGATCGTCCGGGTGAGATGTATATGTAATACATTAGGGACAGAAAGAATGATTAAAATCCAAGGCCTAGTTTATACGCTGCATTTAATTCAGATGAATTTAATTCAAATTAAATTCGTCGATCAGTTGATGATTAGCCGACGGGTGATTTAGCCGATGAAATTAATATTAAAGACGAATTTAATATTTTGGCCTAGCATTCCGCATCAGCATCTGACCAGCGGCGAATTATAAAAACGCATGAAATGCGTAGAGTAAACCAGGGTGCTAGTGCGGGAAAACCAAAACGAAATGGCGAGGTTTACCAAAGCTTTATTGCTGGAGAAAATGTCTAGAGAAAGACAGCAAAGGAGAGAGTTGCGACGTCGATTGTTGACACTGGTTGTGTTGAAGAAAAGGCTTCTCGCTCGAGCGTGTTTATTGATTTGTCTTTTGCTTGATATTCAGCGTCAACCCAGTTGTCATCCTCGCCTGAATCGCTCCTCGTCCAAAGATCCATTTTCCAGAGCAGCTGGTTCAATATCATCGGAAGGGTGGAGGTTTTCGCTGCAGAATTCGTTTTGCCCAGCACCTGCAGGCAATACCCTACACTTCTGTTTGCTTCCCACCCCTCATTATCATTCTTCTCCTCAGCAATAGAACATTCAACTCTGACACAAACACTTTTTCCATGAGTTACGCAGGAATACTTTGTATTCTTTTTACAAATTGTGCAGGCGGAAAGCAATTTTTTGCTTCATGAAGACATTTATACTCGCGTGAAGAAAACATACGAAGTTGGAAAGGCGCGGGAAAAGTGAGTATGAAGGCCCTGTTTGCGCATGCGACATAAACAAAATGAACTAAGGTCTTACCATGGGCTCATTATTCTCTCTTTTCTCTCTTTTTATTCTTTATTTTCTAATAAATATTTTAACAAATTCGACATGCCCACAGGTAGCTAGCTAATCTAGGGGGGTCATGTCTTAACTTCGTAACCAAAAAAAGAAAAATAGCAGGTATACAAGTTTGCAAAAATCAGGAAGTTAACTAAGAAGATTAGGTATACAGGCTTACAGAAATCCGGAAGTTAACTGAAAAGAGTAAGTACAGAAATGAAGATACTACAAAAATACTTATTATTCTGAAAATACATTAAGAGCTTAAGAAAATTTGACCTTTGACTTTTTGAATGACATTTTGTATGTCAAGATAGTAGTCTTCCGAAGACAGAACATCGAAAAGTAATCTTTTAATTTTTCTTTTGAAGTCATGTCTTATCATTATAATAATGTATGCATTTAATTCGATGCGTCTGTTGCGCAATGTCTAAACTGAAGACGGGCTATTGCAATTGTATTCGTCCTAGTAAGGCGAATACAACGTCTTGGACAAATTTAATTCATCTGACGAAAATCAATGTAATTCGATTTATACGTCGCACAATCATTGAATTTAATTGCTAGCACGTCCTGGAATTAAATTCGTCCAAATTAAATTCGACGATTGTGCGACATATAAACAGGGCCTAAGAAACAAGAATTACAAAATTTCATTAAAATACACTATGAAAAAGACAGGTATAGATTACTCTAAAAAGACGAAATTTATGTAAACAGAATTGAACTAGAAGATAAAATGATTGTAGCTCTCCTTCAAATGATCAAACATGGTCTTCTTAAAACTTGCTAAACTTGGTTTGCTTCTAATATTACTTGGTATCATATTCCAGAGGCATTTGGTCGATACTGTGAAAGACCTTCCTCCCTCTGACTCCCGTTTGAATCGGGGACAGACAGGATTTAATAATAGTCCATGTCTGCTTGGTCTTTCATTGATATCAGCATTTCTTATCGGCATCTGAGAAATATAAGATGGGCAGTCCCCAGACAGTTGTTTGTGCACCATTAATAACCTATTCACTTTAGCCTCATCAAAAAATGGAACCCAATCCAATTTTCTGAACAGATGTATGCTATTTGCTTTAGTATCGCCCGCGAAAATTACACATGCCATGGGTTTCTAAAGTTTAAAGACTTTCTGCGCATTCTCTACAGAACAAGATGTCCATACAGTTGATGCATACAGCATTGTCTGCTTGATCATAGCATTATAATAGTAGAGTTTCCTTTGATCAAGAGGCAGAAAGCGCCTTATTTTTTGCAACACCGCGATTCTCTGCAATAGCTTCGTGCATAGATTTTCGACATGGTCAAAGGTAAGCTAGCTGTCAATTGTGACCCCTAATAGTTTATGCGAGCTCAGTTGTTCAAGTTCAGTAGAGTTAACGTGTAACTGCAGATTGGACTGTTCCATTTTCTTGGCTAACCGTTTACCAGTAACGAGCATAGATTCTGTTTTGGTTTCATTAAGTATCATTTTGTTATCTGCTGACCTTTTCAAGATTTCGTCAACATCCATCTGAAGGCTGTCTGAGATATCATTCGGTGTTGCCGTATAATGGGTGGAGTAGCCAATAGTTGTGTTGTCGGCATAAATATCAGCCACAGAGTGCTGCCTTGTTGCAGGTAGATCATTAATAAATACAAGGAACAAAATTGGTCCTAAGATGCTGCCCTGTGGAACTCCCAATGTTATGGCCCTTTTAGTAGAATGGTACCTGTCTATGTTCACATACTGGCATCTACCATTCAAATCGTCATGGAACAGGGGTGACCTGCAGAGAATGTGCGACCCCATTCTAGTAACTCAATTGAAAATGCGACCCCATGATAGACAATCCAGTCATGAAAATGCGATCCCACCCAGTGGCACATTCCTATTAGCCTCTTACAAGGAAGTAACCCCCCCCCCCTACGGGACTAATTGCCTGTTAGTGATGCAGATGTTTGAAATACTCAACCACTTTCCCTTCCTTAAGTAATTGCCCCTCTCTTCACCTAATTTTAAAAATCTCCATATTTATTTAAATGGTATCATTGAACATATGCATATGCACATAGATCTGAGACCAAAGTGGCTACATGCCATTTTTATTTTACTTTTGGTTACTTTCTACCTTCAAGGGCGTCCTGCAGGAAACATTATACACATGCCAGTCTCAATAAAACTTCAACAAACTAATAGTATATATGTTGTAGTTCATTTTTTTTTTGTTTAAATTCTTCAAACTTGGTTGAAATTTTTCAAACCAGTTTGTTTGTCAATAAAAAGGGAAATATAGTCTTTACTTTCCTCTATCCTATTCTCTATTTCCCCTATCCTATTCTAGAACATTATGTCAACTTAGTTAACACACTTTTTTATCAATGACTTCAAGCTTCATGCATGTCTGGTCACATTGCTCCTTATTGAGCCAATCATGAGTCCCACTATATCAAAAGTACACTTAGTTTATGCATTAGGCTCGGCACACACAAAAAAAATGCTGTATGAATCAGCCACCACTCCAATTTTGCATAATGCAACCGGCCCTGCCGAAGTTCTCTTTGTTTACCGTACCTAATTAAAATTGCTGAACCAAACTGAATTTTCCACTTGAGAGTTTTCCATTTGCAAATTTGTCAAATGTGCAATGTAAACAGTACTAAATAACAAGAAGAACATTTCCAAAATCGGCAACTGCTACAAAAGTTCACCCAGTGTTTTGTTCCATTAATGAGATCATGACACCTTTGTGGTTTAGTAACTTTGATAATTTTTCTTAATACTTTGGCTGCTTTGTTAGATTTCTAATAGTTTTCTTTTGCAAACATTACTACTATGTAAAATGACTGGCCTCAATTTTGTCAAATAAAAGAAAACATATTTTTTCCTTGAAAGTGGGATGTAACCTTAATAGAGATGTTAGACAAACTCATCTTAGAAATAATCCCCCTCCTCAAAGAACTATACTCTCTCTCTCTCTGACTACTGGTACTGTGACAAAAATCGCATCTTTCCTAGATCTAAGCCATTTTAATACATTAGACAAATAGCCTGTATGAGAAGAAAAATGCCATTTACTGTTTTCAAATATCTCTTTTCATTCCAGAGATATTCAAGTTTTTAAAATATGCAAAAAAGCTGAGTGATGACGTTATAAACTCAACAACAGAGGGTGAAGATTGGTGACACTTTCTCTTCATGGGAGAGTGTTAAGCGTGGAGTGCCTCAGGATAGCGTTTTAGGACCTATTCTTTTTAATATATTTATGAACCATCTTTTTTATCATGTAAAGCGAGCAAATCTAAATGCGCATGCAGACGACCATCAAATTTATTACTCAGACATGGATCCGGTGGCACTAGAAGAATGCTTGTGTAAGGAAGTAGAAGTAGCAAATCAGTTGTACAGTGAAAACGGTATGATTGTCAACAAAAGTAAGCATCAGGCCTTAATCCTTGGTGACATGGAACATACCTTTTCTTTTCCAGTTAAGGAGTCAATTGACATATTTGGTATGACCATTGATAATAAACTTCAGTTTGATAAACATGTATCTTCCATTTGCAAAAAGGCCAATAATCAGTTAAACGTTATGATACGATTTAGAAAACTGATCTCCAAAGCCGCTTTGATTAAATTGTAGAAAGCCTTTATCTTGCCACACTTTAATTATTGTTCATCAGTGTGGCATTTCTGTCGCGCGCGAAATACGGAGAAAGTAGAAGCTTTAAATAAAAGGATATTTAGGTTTATTCTAGATGATTTCGAATCTGCATATTATAATTTACTAGACAAATTGTGCTTCTTTGTATAATAAACGTATACATAATATGTTAATTTTACTTTATAAAAGTTTATTTTTATCCAAGTATCCTATCTATATGAGGAATATGTTCACTCTCCATTCTATCTCCTATAATTTACGTGGTAATTATATTCTTACACTCCCTATACCTAGAACTACTACTTATGGCCTTCATTCTTTTTCTTATTATACCACCAATCAATGGAACTCACTGCCGGACTTTCTTCGAACTGCAAATTTTAATGATTTTGAAACAGCATTAGCTAGCTTTGATTTTAGGTACATTTGATAATTTTCATTTTAGTGCTTTTGAATTTCTACATATAGTCCTATTTCTTTAAGCCATAATTTGTAAATATTAGACAGAATTGTAGCTAATAAGTTGTTGTATATTTTGTTATTTTTTGTTACTGTTTTCTCGGAAAAATTAGCTTTTATATTAGCTACTCTTAAATTGGAGGAAAAATAAAGGTTATGTATGTATGTATGTATGTATGTATGTAACCGGATCATGATTAAAATATGATGACCAAAGTTATCTTAGCCAATTTCAATCGGAAATGTTTGATTTTTGGCAGTATGATTACCCTAAAGGTGCTCCACAATAGGAATCTAACATTTGTCACTATGGCAACATACTGTGTTCCAGACCTCCCCAGTATTAAAGGCTTTTCTGGCCACCTTTAGCATTCTACATCAAAAATGGTAATTGGGGTTTTTATTCACTCGTGCAATTCTATGTAATTAACCTAAACATTCAAGTGGTAAAAATTTGATCATAGTACCACTTTAAATTTTCTGAAATCAATCAATATTAATTAGCTAATAATCACTGATAGATATCAATATTGCATCAAAATAACAATTAGCCAACTATGTTTACTGCAGGAATTTGAGTGCAATGCGGAGGATTTAAAAGAATTAAAGGAGCTTGGGCATGGTGCATATGGTTATGTATACAAGATGATACATGAACCCACAGGCCACATTATGGCAGTCAAGGTAAATTTCAAACAGATTGGTGGCTGTCAATTCAGTCATTAGAAAGTTAGGGTTTAATTTAATTGTTTTCTTTTCACTACAGAGAATACGAGCCAGTGTGAACTCAACAGAGCAGAAAAGACTTTTAATGGATTTGGATGTCTCCATGCGAGTAACTGACTGTCCATACACGGTGCATTTTTATGGTGCATTGTTTAGAGAGGTCAGCCAATTTTTTTATTACTTTGAAAAATTTATTATTAGAAATGTCTGACCACTAATATATGTACTGGACGCTGCAAAGCAGTTCATACATAAATTGTCAACAAAGAGGCTTCCCTGTTTATGTGCTTCATGCAGCATGGACAAAGGTCATTCAAGATTGAGATACAAATGATGTGAATTCAAAATAACAAAATAATGATTCACATGGTTTTCCTCATTTCTGTTTCAGAGTGTGCGATAATTATATTGGGATGGGTTAGGGGGCTGCTGGGCACTAACACCATAAGGTGTAAACTTTTATGTGTTTGTTTAATTCATTTATTGAACTAGTCAATTAATACAGTTGTAGCTTTGCTGAAAGATGGGCTGGGTGGGGTAGGTGCCGGAGTGCATTTCGCAAAGTGCTATACTTGCAAATTGCGTATTAGAAAACATGACAACAGGGCTTTCAGTTAGGGCCATAACTCGTAACACCTATTACAGCTGAGTATGCTTGGTTTTCCCATGGTGCTACGGGTGAAAAGACAGGGAAAAAATCACACAATTTGCAAAATTTATTGCTTAATAGCCCATTCTTATCACATAAATCTGCCACCAAAATATATATTACCCAAATGTCATTATTCCCTGGGAAATTCACAGGTTCATTCATGGAGCATTTTTATTACTCATCATGGAGCAGCATGGGGAATAGAAAGTTATTAAACATGTACAAGCCAAAAATTCCAAGAATGACGATTTCGACTGCATTATTAAAGCGTTCTTTGACGAACATTAGTTTTTTCTGATCAACTAGGGAGATGTCTGGATCTGCATGGAGCTGATGAAAGCATCATTAGACAAATTGTACAGAAAAGTGTATGCCACATCTGGCAGAAGGGTCCCTGAGGAGGTCCTGAGAGAAATTGGCATTGCTGTAAGTTATATTGACCCTGTTGTAGTAGTTCCCTTATTTCTGCCAAACTGTTTGAATAATTTGATAGTGAAGTTTGATCAGCAATAGCCTGGACAGCCTTGTTTGTTCTTATAATGTATTTGAGACTTTTAAAAGCACCGAGTTTCCAGCCACCCCATGGAAGATCAATCCAAAATTCCAGGGGGGTTGCTCAACATCAAAACTTTTTTAACAAAAGTATTCAGTGAAACAAGAGTTTCTGGCAAGTTAGGGTGGGGCAGTTTCACACAACAAAAGACATACAGGTGTACCTTGAACAATACATCGAGTAGTTCCTGGAACTGTACTATATTTTATGTTTACTGACGTGTTCCTTGTTCAGACAAACTTATGCAAGGTCTACATTTTACTGGATTTTCTCCATGTGAAATCTTGTAACTTTCCCCCAGAAACTGATACTATATTTTATTTTAATAGTAAATCATAGATGACTAGCTAATTTATGGAATATCATTTTTTTTGTCAATTCACAGATGGTTCATGCCTTAAATTATCTGCATAGCAAACTGAAAGTAATCCATAGAGGTGAGATGGCCACACTTCATGCTTGAAATTTATTACACTGGCATTAAAGATGATTTCCAGTCCGTACTGCGCACTCTAGAGAGTTTTTTTTTTTTGATGTAAGAAATCACCAAATGTAAACATTTTGCAAATACTTACATGAAGTAAATTCAAAGTTTAAAAACAACCGCCATTATAGACAGGAAGTGGTCAAAGCTTAATGCATCGTTCTTTCTCATATCACTTCATAAAACAACTTCATAGTTGTAAAAATCAATGAAGCTGTTGGAAAAAGAATTTGAAAGGCCTCAAAGATAAGGTATAAACATTGGGGTTCTGAGACTGCACAGTACAGCCTGGAAATCATCTTTAAATGTAATCACTAAGTCAAATATTAGTATGTCATTTTATTTATTTTGTATCTGACAACTGTGTTTTGAGTTTACAGATGTAAAGCCTTCCAATATATTAGTGGATGATAAAGGAAATTTTAAACTGTGTGACTTTGGAATAAGTGGTCAACTGGTAGATTCACTGGCAAAAACAGTTGATGCAGGCTGCAAACCCTACATGGCTGTAAGTTCTCAAACATGGCAAATAAAAAAGTTCAATACTGTATACAGCACAAAGTTGTCAACTGAAGGTGCAATCCATTCATTACAAAGTGCCTGTGTGTGTCTGTTGTAGAAGGTATTAAGGACATGCTTTGTTTGTCTGTCTTATAAAAGAGGCAGTGTTTTGGCAGTTACATGTAAACTCATAGGCCCCACTCTAACCTTTGAGAGCTTATTGTTTTATGTTCTAAAAAAGATAAATGTTACATGATAGTTTTTCCTTTTTAGCCTGAGAGAATCAACCCTTCGAGAGATATGAAAGGTTATGATATTCGTTCAGATATCTGGAGCTTAGGAATTACCATGGTAATTATTATCATTATTAATTGTTTTTATTATTATATAATTTTAAGACTTGTTTATGGTAGTGCACCTAAAATTTGTCATCAGTATCTGAAGGCTGTCATGAGACCCAACAATGTTTGGGGGAGGGGCTAGTGAGAATGACTCTTTGGCTAGTACAAGATAATTTGGTTTAATCAACTGAGTTGATAATGTGAATTAGCCACCGTAAAGAGATTCAGAAGCTGACATTTCGAGCGCTAGCCCTTCGTCGGAGCGAATCCGACGAAGGGCTAGTGCTTGAAACGTCAGCTTCTGAATCTCTTTACGGTGGCTAATTAATCACATTATCAACTCAGTTGATTAAACCAAATTATCTTGTAATACTCCCACTGATGCAGCACCACAGTTTCTTTAGAAACTTACCCCCTTTACTCTTTGGCTAGTACATTGTAGTTTCACCAGAAATTGATTTCTTTAGCACCTTGGGTATATTTTATCTGTTTATCTATCTTACTGGCAGTTTAATTTGGAGTAGGGTATGGAAATCATAGTTTTCAGTGGTCTATAATAGCAGATCATGTACTAGGAAACAGATCATTTGTTTGTGGGATTTATTCTACACTGGGAATTGATACTTGGAATTAAAGGAACCTGAGATAAATGGAAATACATTCTATATTTATTTAATGTCAACTCAGGAGCTACTGACCACCATTATGTTGATACAAATTTCTGAAAACAAGCAAGTTTAGGATATTGGTGTCTAGTCTGACCTAATGCAGCTGAACATGATCTGGTATAGTTTGAGAGTTTCAGAGCCCCATTGGGAATCCCATGATCAAACTTTTTCTGGCTGGATGACCTCTTGTATTTTACAGAATGTTATAACATGCAGTTAAACAGTAAAAGATATTATCGTTAACTATTGCTTTAACTTGTTCTCTTTTTTACAGATAGAACTTGCAACAGGTAAATTCCCTTACACACAATGGAAAACTCCATTTGAGCAACTCAAACAAGTGGTCCATGAACCCTCGCCTACTCTCCCTGATGGAGGGCCATACTCAGATGAATTCAGAGATTTTATTGTTCAGTGGTTAGTATTATTTAGAAGCTAGATAATGGTGCTCTAGTATTGTTGATGCCTGCTTTGTACCCTGTTATTGAGCTAGTTTGTGATATCTACTGACATCTCATGTGCACTGAGATCTCAAAGCTGTAACAAATACTGGAAAGGTGCCATCCTTTTTCTCAGACAGCACAAAGTACATAAATTTTGTACGCATGTAGACAGGCAGACACATGGCCAAAGAGAACAGTTTCTAAAGAATTCTGGTCTTAAGAATATCCACTTAAAGGAAATTTTACTGTTTTAGTTGAGTTTAGATTGTGAACGTACGGTAATTTTCTCTGTAGCACTTTACTGTACAACTTCTCTCATTAAGCTTTTTGTGAGGCACATCCCAGTGTGCTATCCAGAGAATGAAGGAACGTCAGTTAGAAAATATGGGGCTGAAAGAGTTATGAGGATATTGATAATAACATGGTTTTTAATTACTTTCAACTTGCAGCTTAAAGAAAGATTATCGTGAGAGACCAAACTATGTCTTGCTCTTGGTAAGTGCTCAGTGCATACCAGATATTTAAAAAATATATTACATGTATAAAATAAAGTAATAGCAATAACATTCTTTAAAATTAATAATGTTAGAAACAAATAAGTAAGCACTGAAGTTGAATACCAAGAATTTAACAAATTGAGTTACAACTTAAATTGTTAATATTACAGTAAGAAGTTTATAATGCCAGTCTTAATCACAGATGGATAAGGGACTTTGCATGTTGTGGCTGAAGTACATCCCACCTTAGGGTTCGGGTTTGGGTCATTTTCAACAGAGCAGACTTTTTACACCTTCAACATTCACTTGACTCATTTAGTTTATTTTGCTCAGGTTGTAGAAACATCAGTCACCAATGACAGTTTTCTTTAGAACTGCCTTCACCATCACACTGAATAGCCTTCTTTGCTCTCGGCCAGAGCAGTGTTTCATGAAAAGGCTGTTTTCACAGGCTATACACTAAATGAATTAATTCATCTGTGTATTGAGTTCCGTAGAGGGTGGGGTGGGGATACCATTGCAATTGGGCACTAGAAAGGTCAATCCCTTTTATCAGATAAATAAATGTTTATTATTATTATTTCAGACCATTTTCTAGTACCGGTATGTTAATTGGTTCAGTCTAATTTTGTTTCTTTGACTAGGACCATGAGTTCATCAAGGGAAGTGTTACAGATAACAGTTTTGACACTAAAAGTTGGATAACACCTATCTTGCAAGAACTGGAACAGCCTGGCAGTTAATAGTAACACAACAAATTAGAATCAATAATTTATATTCTTACAATTTTCCATGTTCTGTCAGACAATTACTATTTGTCTGGATTGAGTCCTTTTTTATTTGCAACCTAGGTATAAATGCACAGGATAGGCCCTAAATCTTACATGGTTTAGAAATGAAGCAAATTTGTATTCACTGTGCTCAGATGATGATTTCCTTCAGACTGTGATTATGTATCAAAAGCAGACACTTCTTTCTTGTGGTTTGTTTGCTTGCTGTCATTGATCTGTTGTACTGTATCACATTTTTTTGAGGAGAAATATGTGTCCGTTGAGAATGCTTTAGCCAGAAGAACTTTTTTCCCTAATTTAAACTTTAACCAAATTCCATGATCTCGTCAAAGGATTGTGGTAGTACTTAAGTAATGAACACTCCCTGACAACTTTTATGGGAGTCTCTTGGGAGCTGAAGGATCCAAGGGTTTTTAAGGTCTAAGAGCTTTGCAAGTTAGAATACTGTAAAGAGAGGGAATTTTCTGTGTTTAAAATGCCCCATTCACGTCAACGATGAAATATTATTGAAATATTATAATTGTTTTCTACTTTTGCTCGCTGATCAAGTTCATTGACTTGTCCGCAGAGTGAACAAAAATGGTAGTTTTGCTGTATTAACATGGCCTACAGTCTTGTGTAAACAGTTGAACCACAGCTTAAAGACACCTGCTTTTATATAGGGACACCTCGTTCTTACGGTCAGCTGTGTATTTTCTCTTGATGTAATTTCTTTGTAGGCTACATCCAGTCGCCTACTATTTTGTGAAAGGAAACAGTCTCCACACAGGCTAGTGGAAGTGAATGGAGTATACGATGTGGGCCTTGTAAGAGCAGCATAACCTGCTGACATCATGGAGGAAGTGACTGTAAACATGCAAAAGCATTAAAGACTTTTCGTGTTAAAAAATTGTCAAATCTACTGCTGTAGGATTTGAGTTGTTATGGAGTAACAGATCAAATTAATAGGTTTATAAGACTTGGGGATTCAGGGCTTTTCTGTATCACTGTGTTGTATATCTAACTTATCAGCCCATGAAACGTGGTTCATATGAGATACTTTGATTTGTAATAAAACATTTATTACGAAAGAACACTGTAGCGTGCCAATCAGAAATAGTCTGAAGGTACAGACTGAATCGAGCTTAATTGCAGTAAGGCTAGAAGTGTGTTTCATCAAACTCGTTTGTTAAGAAACTAACATTCTCACTTTCGCCATGGGTAAATAGTTTATGGTTACTAAATGTTTCTTTCACTTCTCGTTAGCTTATTGGTTGGTCTTAGTCGCGATTTCAGGCGATGCGCCGTTCTCCCGCGGACGTAAATCCTGTTACTGCTTCTGGTCAGATTGCTGTCGGGACACCCGCCCCGTTCCCCCCCCCCCCCCCCCCTTCCTTTCGCTAGGGATTACTCAAGTAATTCTTAAGGAGGCCCCGTCTTAACCATAGCATCATGCTTCCCTCCAGGAGAGGAGAGAGAAGGCTGGCTTTCATTTTCATCCGAAAGCCGACTGGATGAAGCAAAATACGCTAACGTCATACCTGACGCGGTGAGAAATTTAATTTCGTCATCATGACAGGTCAAAGAAGCAGATTCCCGACAATCCACTACGAGGAAGGTTTATGAAGTCTTACATGGCGTGCATCTTCCTCTATGGTCTCATGGTAAGGGTGGGCCGATACCGTATTTTTCAAATCGATACGATACCGAGTACCATACTGACTCCTTCGATATCGATACTGTGACGTCAACTGATAAGTCACGTGATCTGATTGACCAAGCACAAGGTTGTCTCGTACTATAAATGTTGATTGTTGTTCAGTACTTTCTTGTTGAACCAACAACACAGATTAACAAGTCAAAGACTTCAGTTTATTAGCGAAAACATTGTCCAGCAACACTGCACACAACTGCGCTCTTTGCCTTTGGTGATGACCAAAAGAACGCAGGTTAAGGAGACAAAGCGTGACAGGTCATGTGCAGTATCGAAAGCATCGACACTTCTCGCTGGTGTCGATTTTTTTCGATTCGGCCTTGGTATCGCCGGTTATCGAATATTTAGTATCGGTATCGGCCCATCGTTATCTCATATCTATTCCATCAATGAGTAATAGAGAGCGTAAATAAATATTGCAATAGCCAGCTTTTACAGCTGGCACTGTAAACCCCCATCCCGGGGAAACATGGGGCATGGGTGGGGCTTTATGGGGTCTTAGCCTTGTTCGAGGGGGTGGGGTGCGTTGCCTTCCCAGAGAGGTGAATGATTAGTACATTTAGGCCTTTGCTTTGCCCTATGGGGTGGGGGATTAGAACATTTTAGTCCGTTGTATTGTCCGAGCAAGAAGGAGCAAGGACACTTAAATGGTGATAAAATGGTTGACAGGCATTGGTCGAAATAGGAAAACTTTGACCCTCGAAACTTTGCTCTATGTTAATGTAACTGTTTACGTGCAAATCTGTAGACTGTTTTGCGTGTTGTACTGATATGCCATTGTTCGCCCTGGTTCACATTCCACCCAAACAAACCTCCCATACTTACCCTTTACCTCAGAGATATGCTATATTATAAGAAAACTCTTTCCATTTTAACGGCAAAAGTTATCTTCAAACACACGTTACCGCAATGGGTACAAAAGTGGCAGTCTCTTTTGCCAACATTTTCATGGCCGGGGTAAAAACAGAAATTATTAACCGCAGCCACTTAAAGCCGCTCACTTTGGAAAGATATATCATGCGATAATGTCCTCTATGGAACATAAAGAGGAAAAAGACACGTTTATAGAGCTAGCAAATAACCCATCCGACCATAAAATTCAGGGCTAAAATTTCAGATACAGAAATAACTTTCCTGGATACAAACGTATCTATGAGGGCAAAAGATTTCAGAAAGAATCTATTCTCGATTTGTGCACGGACTTCAAACCGACAGAAACTTTGAATACACACACTTCACCTCCTGCCCATCCTGAACAACTCTTCAAAAGTTACATTTCAAGACAACACACAATTCAAACGCAAATTTATACGCTACAGAGAATATCCAGATAACATTTTAGAAAAAACTCTATCAGAAGTTAAATTTAGCGAAAGAATGTCGGCTCTAGAAAGCAAACAAAAAACGCGCGAAAGAATTTTACCATCGGATCCACATGGAGGATTGAAACCATGGTCTTGCCTGAACCAAGCCGAAAAATGACATATCAGTAGAACACGCAAAACAGTCTACAGGCTTGGGCATAGCTTTGAGTGTCAAATTTTTACCTATCTTGACCACTTGGAGTCATGTTTGGCCTGTCCACCATTTGTATCATTGCCGTGCCCCCCCCCCCCCCCACCCCCCGGGGTATCATCACTTGTTCCATGTGAAAATGTGTTGGCCAAATGTTGAAGCATTCAAAAATAAATGTCAATCACACCTCTGGAAGTAATTCTGCGGGTTTAGAGTTTTTTTGTCCACTGTATGTGGGGGATTGTCCTCATTTTGCTAGGGATTAGACCCAAAAATATGTCTCCTGTATGTAGGGTATTATTGTTTGATTTTGCTTTGTCATCGCCCACAATGCCGCGACAGATCCGGGGCTTTTGTGTGACCTCGCGCGTAAATTCAAACTAAAAAATGATCCCAACTGTCCAGACAATAAGAAAATTGACCGACATCTGTAAACAATATGTATGTTTTTCGTGATTATGAGCTTATTAGTAATGTTTTGTAAAAGTTTGCATATGGCTTTTGAAGATGACACAGCACAAAATACGAGATCTGGGAGCGCAATTAGAACTAGTCGCAAATATTATTTGAATTTGATCCATTTCAAGGAATTCTTGAACGAGAGCAAACTTCAAAGCCAAATTTTTCTTCGCTGGAGTGCTTGACCAAAAAGTTTGCATACGGCTTCAATGCGTGTACCGCCTGTAGTGCCAACCCCCATTTGCAACGGTGGTAAATTCATTACATTGACCGTTTTCAACTGTGAAGGTACGGCCAAAACAAAATTCTTCTTTACGGTTTTTGTTTAAAATCGTAGAATATAATAGATTTTGTCACATTTTTACAAATTAACAAATTGACGTCAGTCATGTTTTCATGCGTCTATCGTGTTATTGATCAAGATTGTCAAAGCAGCTGTGGATCCACGAGGCGATGGCCGAGTGGATCCACAGACTACTTGTTTTTTTTCTCGTCCATTTGCTTTTCTACGATAACAAACTGCCAAATTATCCGCTCTCGATCCTGCCGCATTGCATAAATTATAAATTAATGAAATTCATATGTTTGACCGCTTATCGAAGATAAAAATTAGCCAATGAGCTCGCGAGAATTTGTGCTGTTATCTTAAAAATAGATTTCGCTCCTGTTGTGTCTGCGTGTTTCTATTTATACACATCTTTCGGTTATCGTTACCGTGACATTCACCACGCAGTTCTCAAGAAAACGATTGCGTTCATTGTAACAATAGCTGTACATTTCGGAGTTTGAGCTCCCTTTCTGGGTTATCACTGTATTGAAATAATGTACCAGTCAAATCGAAGCTTAAACATGCCCC
>CM042751.1:31977598-32011505 GCA_022496165.2 Catalaphyllia jardinei
TTAATGCGAACAATGGGTCGAACCGTCAAACTGTGGAACCAAAATTTCTCCATGGCTTCAAGAATATGAAGGCTGCCTATCAGCAGCAATAATCTAAAATGCATCTTTTCTCACTATTTGTTGTTTTCAATTAATAGAAGGTGGTCGCCCAACTAGTTTAGCTCTTTAGTTATTTTGGGTGATCAACAACAACAATATTATTACTTTACGATTAATCCTTGATCCCCTGGCTCTGCAGGTAGCAGTGCTTATCGAGGCAGGTCAGGATAATCAGTGAGAGAAAAAGAAAATACACACCAAAAACTACAGATGAATAGAAAATTAGTAAATGCAAAAACAGATTAAGTTTGCAGAAACAGCTATGTAACTGAGGTTGTCAATGCAGTGTGTTATGAGGGGTGGATGCTGTATGTATTTTAAATTCATTTCTTGTTTCAGTGGCTTAATTAGATTTACTGGTAATAATAATGATAATAATAATAATGATAATAATAAAAATAATAATAACATGTATACAGGGGGTGATCTCACATAGTGGTTTTCAGAACAGTCCTGTGGAAAATATTATAAAAATGTAGAAGCGAGAGATGCTTGTATGCTTTTGCTTTGCCCACTTTGTTTTAGGAGCACAAAGGTGCAGATTGTTGGGCTGGCGGGTATTGTAATGGTGAAAGGCATTATTTTGTCTAAAATTAAAATCAATGATTTTATGAAGGCATCTAAAAATAAAAACACAGAGGTAAAGGTGCTGTCTGTGATCTAAGTGCTTCCACTCCAGTTCCTCAAGAGCTTTAGTGGCAGAGGAATATTTTGGTTTGTCTAAAATTAATTTGGCTGCCATGTTTTGTTGTACTTGGAGATCCTTCACCAGTTGAGTGTTGGTTTTGTCACCCCCATATAACATCAACATGGACAAAAAATGGAAGAATTAAGCAGTGATAAAGTGTGAACATGTAGTGGTAGGAGAGTCTTGATTCATTTAAGAAGTCCAAACTGCTGGTTGGTCGTCTTTACAGTGTTTTTTATTTGCTCATTCCAAGACAGATCTTCAAAAAGTGTTACACCAGTGACAAGCCCATTGTCCTTATTATCTAAATTGTTCTCGATGAGTTGTTAAAGTAAACGTTGTTGTTGTTGTTATTTGCAGTTTTGGAGGTGGTGGTCGTGGTGGAGGAGGCAACAGTCGAGGTGGAGGAGGGGGCCGTGGTGGTTTTGGAGGAGGGTCTTTTGGTTCTTCATTTAGAGGTGGAGGGGGTGGAGGTTTTGGTGGGAAAAAAGACAAGTTAAATAACAGCCCTGGGCAACTGCTGAGAAAGCCAAAGTGGGACCTGGATGCACTGCCAAAATTCAAGAAGGATTTGTACAGGGAACATCCAAATGTCCAGAACAGGTCCATGGTAGGTATTTGAGGTACCCTGACCAAAAGAAGTCGTAAGTGGTTAGTTTTTAGGAATGTATCATCCTAGTCTAGACTGAAAAAAGTGCAAAGAAAAACCAGCTTATAAGAAGCAAAATTAGACAAAATTTGGTGAAATTACATTTGCCCCTTGGTTAAGATGAATAATAGAAGGTACATGTATTATAAGTCTCTGAGAAAAACTAACAAGGCCAAGAAATATAATGAAAGCTGTGCTGTTTTCTTCTAGCAAGAAGTTGATGACTACAGAAGACGTTCTGAACTTACTGTTCTAGGAAGGAATGTGCCAAAGCCAGTGATAGCTTTTGAGGAAGCAAATTTTCCAAGTAAGTTTCATATTTCAGTTCAGTTTGACAAGACAACCTTCTAAGCTACAGTAGTAATATTGTTGATTGTTGTTGCTTTTTTTTGGTATCTACCTGAACTTTACTTATTTCAACCTTCTTCCTAGCCTTGCCCTCAATGGTTGTGATGTTATATGACTGAATTTACATCTTTTCTCTCCAGATTATGTTATGGATACAATAAGAAGAGAAGGTTTCCAAGAACCAACAGTTATTCAAGCACAAGTAATTGTAGCAATTTCTTAGTTTATTTGTAAAGAAATAGAAAACATGTACCGTGTCTGTATTGAGTTATAGAAACACGAGGGGACGTTTGGGAGAATGAGAAATGCTGTGGGGACATGAGCCGCAGGCGAGTGTTTCCACAGCTTTTTCGAGTTCTCCCAAACTTTCACGAGTGTTTGTATAACTCGATACAAACACGGAGTACATGTTTTCTATTTCTTTTAGAAAACACCACGACGAGAAAAAGGAAAACAACTTGTAAACTTTGATTATCAAAATGTAAATTCTCTTTGCTCACGCCATCACTACGTCAACAGCGCGCGCTTAGTTCTGTGTCTCCATCGAGTTATACAAACAGGCTTTTTAACCAATCAGCGCGCGTGCTTCCTTAGGACTGTTTTCTAAAACTCAATACAAACACGTTTTCTATTCCTTTTAGAAAACACCACGGCGAGAAAAAGGAAAACAACTTGTTAACTTTGATTATCAAAATGTAAATTCTCTTTGCTCGCGCCATCACCACGTCAACAGCACATGCTAGTTTTGTGTCTCCATCGAGTTACACAAACAGGATTTTTAACCAATCAGCGTGCGTGCTTTCTTAGAACTGTTTTCTAAACCAATCTATTAGTTTTTTTGTATGGCAGTCACAGATATGAAGAGGTCCTCTTCCTTCTTTAGGGCTGGCCAGTAGCACTCAGTGGTAGAGACCTTGTTGGAATTGCACAGACAGGATCGGGAAAAACTATATCTGTAAGTTGTGTTGGTTAAATGTTAATTTGGTTCCACTGTTCATGCAATAGATGGAAGTAGATGTCAGTGTTTTAAGTATGTGTAAGATAAGTAAGTGAGGTATCAAGATAGGTGAATTTTTACAAAAAGGCAAACTATCTGGTTTGGCTAAAAGAAGGGGTAAAAGCTTTTTTACTTAAGATAAAAAAGAAACTTTTAAATTTATGAACCCCTTACTGCACATTTACACTGTTTCACTCACCAATTATTGAAATTCACCACCAACTGTCACATAATAATTATATAGATTTCAGCTAGGCCTAAAACCCAAGCCAAGTTAATGTGGCTTGAGTCTGTAATCCAATGCATGTATGTGGAATCTCACCAAAGAATGAATGCTATACCGAGTAATTGCATTGTGACTAAACTTGATAGACAACAAATGCAAGGAAACGATGTTATGAGCTTGTTATATTTCGATATAAATCTATATCATCTACGGACTGGGCGGGATACAGGTAGCAGAGATTTAAATACTGCGAGATTGTACAACAGTATTACCACGTGAAAATGAAAAATTACTAAAGCTATCAGCAGGTAATGGATTTTGGAAAAACATCCGAAACGCTGATGTTCCAACATACAAAGTAGCAGTTACATTTGAAAGGCTTAACAAGAACCGTTGGAAGAACCTCAACAATAAGGACGAAAGAACAAAGCACCGCTGCTACAGGAGGATTCTTTTTGATGAAATCAATCAGAAAATCGTTCTTATCAAACGGCTAAAGAACGAAACTACCGTCGCTGAAGGTAATTTATCTCAAATACCATGGATGAAGAGAATGATCATCAAATACGCTATCCGGAATTATATCAAACGAGAAGAAAGTAAAATCCGTGCTCGTCTCGAGAATAAGTTCCAAAACCTTCTCGCGGAAAAGCATAAGAAGAATGGAATACAGCCGAACCCCAACAAGCTCATCATCAATTTAACCGGAGTCGAACTCACCAACGAACAATACTCCGCCCTTCAGTTTGGATTAAAACATGGAATAGCAATCCGTCCACGCGAGTCAGATCTGATTGCGTCTGCTGAATCTGTATGGGAGCAACTTACACGTAACAACTTGCTTAAGAATAATTTCCTTTCTATCGAAAGAGCCAGAAATGCCCTACGTGCCTACACATTTAACATCCTAGACTTCGATGACAAGCGTGTAGCTCTAGATAAAAAGCAAATTAAGATCATTAAAGACCTGCAATCGACCACCGTAATATTAAAACCGGACAAAGGAGAAGGAGTAGTTTTGATACCCAAACAAGCCATGGACAGTCTCTTTTCTGATCGTACGAAATTTAGGCCCATTAAAACAGATCCCACTCATCGACGACTTATTTCCATCCAGAATTACCTTCGCAGCCTTGAGGCGAGGCGAACTTGACAAAGATTCATATAAAAACATCCGCCCCCGAAATGCCAAACCTGCTCGCGCTCATGGCCTTCCGAAGATCCACAAAGCTTTTCACCAGCTTCCAAAGTTTCGTCCTATTATTGATACAACTGGTACTACGCATTACTCCGTTGGTAAATTCATCAGTGAGCTTCTACAACCACTCACACTGAATGAGTTCACATTGAAGGACACTTTCGACGCAGCAAATAGAATCCAGGCAATATCTCCAGCTTTGTTCGCCGAAGGTTATGAATTTGTCTCTTTTGATGTGGAATCTCTCTTTACGAATGTTCCTCTCCAGCGAACACTGAAAATTATTATAGATCGAATCTACAATAAAAAGCTTGTCAAAACCAAACTTAAGAAATCTACATTTCGCAAACTCATCCGCGACACGTGCACGAAAACCGTCTTTTCCTGCAACAACAAGCTGTATGAACAAACCAATGGTGTTAGCATGGGTGGATCGCTTGGTCCAGTGCTGGCAAACATTATCATGACAGAATTTGAACATGAAACTATAAATAACCTCATTAATCAGGGTCTAATTGCCTTCTATTGCAGATACGTAGATGACACGCTCTTTCTCATCAAACGCAACACAATCAACACTATTTTGGAACACTTTCACAAATTTGATAGAAATATCCGCTTTACTTTCGATTTATTCGAAAATAGCACTCCGCACTTTCTGGACATCAACATCGCTAATGATGGCCTTGGCATCTATAGAAAAGATACTTTTACTGGACAGTACACTAATTTTGACAGCTTTGTACCTTGGCGACAAAAAATCTCTTGGGTCAGAGCACTGATTGATCACGTACACCGTATCTGTACCCCTAACAAAACCAAGTCTGAGCTCAAGCTGATTAGGAAGTTTTTATCATGGAATGGTTTTCCTAAACGTGTTGCCAACCTATTAATTGATCGCCTTACAACAAAGGCACGGAATAGAGCTTCAGATCATCCTGCCAACGACACCTCCCACAACAACCAGCATCCCACTATCTGGCTTACCATCCCTTTCGTCGGTGACCTAACAACACAACTTGTCAAGAAGCTTAAACGTAAGCTTCGGAGATGTCTCGTCGATCCTAATATTGAGATCTGAATAAAAGAGAAGACCACAAAATTGTGTTTTTTCACAAGCACTAAGGACAAAACGCTGCAATTAAGCCAATCAAACGTTGTTTATGAATTCATCTGCCCTGGCTGTAATTCCTCGTACATCGGCAAAACGAACAGAACTCTGCTTGTCCGAACACAAGAACATGCACTCACGGACAAAGAAAGCGCTATATATAAACATCTGCACGATTGTGATAATATCAAACACATACAAGATTTATACAACTTACCGGATATTTTCACTAATGAGAACAATTCACCTTCTACTGTAATGAACAAAGAATTTCTCACCCAAACCGTACGTGATAACACAAACATGATAGATCGCGATGATAATTGGAATCTATTACTATATAAAGAAGCTTATCATATCAAACGTTTAACACCATTTCTGAACAATGGCTTAAAAGCCAGTAGGGAACTCCGCCTATTCTCTTGACAGTTTCGTTTCTTTGTTTTTCATTTTCACGTGGTAATACTGTTGTACAATCTCGCAGTATTTAAATCTCTGCTACCTGTATCCCGCCCAGTCCGTAGATGATATAGATTTATATCGAAATATAACAAGCTCATAACATCGTTTCCTTGCATTTGTTGTCTATCAAGTTTAGTCACAATGCAATTACTCGGTATAGCATTCATTCTTTATCTACTAAAGCTATCAGCAGGTAATGGATTTTGAATCTCACCAAGATCTTGACATTTTACCGAAATTCTCACCGAGATATTGAAATTTCAGCACACAAAAACTTTCTGAGAGAGATAATCACAGATCCAGATATCATAATTCATAAAATTTACAAATTGTCAATGTTGTTCTAGCAGACAAAATAAACACAGTAGTTCATATTGTGTGATTGTCCGGCTGAGGGTAGTTCTGAAAAGAACTGTTGTTGGTGACTGATGTTTTGACAACCTGAGCGGAAGTCATCTTCAGAGTCAATTAAATAGTGTTTGTCATTTGATGATGTGATAACTCTGGTCCTTTGAAAAAACATGGGTCAGTAAAGCCATGATGGTATTGGCTGAAAGACTTGTGAGGTTGCTTTTGATTGATGCCTCAATCTACTCTACTCTACAATACAACTGATTAATTCCACCTCAGTCCTCTCATTGTTTACCGCAGCTTACTCCGGGGTAGTTGTGGCAAAACAATATCTAACACACTACAAAAACTGCAAAACTGTGCTGCATGAGCAGTGACTTCATTAAGCTATGGTGCTGATGTTGATTCCTTGTTTTACAAACTCAGCTGGAATTACTTGCACTCATCAAATTCAGAAAATGCTAATGCTTTTCAAGTCTTGAAACGGTGTGGTTCCCAAATGTCCCACTAAATTTGTAACACAAAGGGGGACTTGGTTAATAAACTTTTCTGAGAACTTGTGAGCTTTGTGAAAAATAGTTTTAGTTACAGTGGTGCAACCCTTTGGAATAGCTTACCCTGTAACATTAGAGTCTATTGTTCATTAAATCAATTTAAACCCTTTCTCTAAAATTTTAAACACATTGCACTCATGGAAATCAGGATTTAATTTTGAACAAAAAGGTGCAGCTTATATGCCGTTGTTTATGGTGAGATGCAACCAACATGATGTAATATAATTTTATCTTCTTGTAGTTCATTCTACCTGCAATCGTACATATCAATAACCAACCTCTGCTTCAACCTGGTGATGGTCCTGTGGTAAGTACTTGTAGTAAAATTTTACTTATCATAGTGGGGAGGTGGTATGTTTTTACTGCAGAGGTCACTATTGGGATTATTTAGGGGATTGCTCTCCGAGATTGTTTTACTAGATCAGTCACTTAAAGTGCTTGTAATGAAACCTGCTTAACTGGGGGTATGACTAATGCACTAGGTTATACTCATGCCAGATTCAAGTTAAAAGGTGCAGCTTTAACATGGCTTTTTGTTGATTGATTCTTTATTGTTGTCATTTGATGACCATAATGTGTTTTGGTTTCTTTGTCAGCATTGATACTGTGAGAGGGAATATAGATATTTTTTGTTTGTTTAATCGTTAAACCACTGTTTTCAGGCTCTTGTCCTTTGTCCAACAAGAGAATTGGCACAGCAAGTTCAGAGCGTAGCATTTCAATATGGACGCAACTCTAAAGTCAGAAGTGTGTGCATTTATGGAGGTGCACCAAAGGGACCTCAAATTCGTGAACTTGAAAGAGGTGAGTCAATTTATGTTGTGCATTTGGTTTACTTGCAATCTGTGCATAAAACTGTTTCACTTGGTAACTTTTTCAAGAAATGTCCTTAGTGAGATGTTCTCAGTTGTCATCATTTCCAGTAGTTTTGTGTAGGTGTACTGCAATTTGGTAACATTCGCATGCAATTGTTGCAGGTGTGGAGATATGTATAGCTACACCAGGGAGACTGATTGACATGCTGGAGGCTCGTAAAACAAACCTGCGGCGTTGCACTTTCTTGGTGCTTGATGAAGCAGACAGGATGCTTGATATGGGATTTGAACCACAGATTAGGACAATTATTGAACAGATTCGCCCAGATCGACAGACACTTATGTGGAGTGCAACATGGCCAAAGGAAGTACAGGGACTGGCAAGTGACTTCTTACGGGATTATGTGCACATCACAGTTGGAACACTAGGGCTCACTGCAAACCACAAAATCTTGCAGATTGTGGATGTTTGTGATGAAACTGAAAAAGACTACAAGTAAGTTTTCACTTTGGTTTTACTTCATAGTTAAAAGTCCTTTCTTGTGATGTGGATTAAAACTGTGATTACAAGTTCATTTGGACTGTGGTGTAAATATTGGTATTGAAGTCTGCATTGATTGAACTGCCCTTAAGAAACAAGTAGTGTCTGACAAGGTGTTGCATACAAAACTACCCATCTGGGACTTAACATGAAGCTGTTTAGTGTTTTGTCGTCTATATCAATTTTAACACCTCAGTTTTAGACTGGAATGAACATGCAGTAAGATAACTGTCAGTTGACCTTCCCTGCAACACTGTCGACAACAGGGTAGAGCTATAGTACTGTTGTAGTTTTAGATGGCTGACCACAGTTTTTGTGTGCACTATTGCTGATACGATTCAGTGCTTGCACAAGGATTGTAAAAGAAATTCCTTTAATTCAGAGACCATTTCATTTGCTAAATGCCAGCACTTTCTGAGCTATTTTTCTTCATAACTGAATGCAGAGTATTGATAGCTTTAGCCTTTTATTGCAAAGGTATGTTAGAAAAGGTATCCATGAAAAAAACTTAGCGCATATGTGGTAAGCCAAAAAATTGTGATTGAATGCGGAACAGTTTTTAGAAATACGCCTATTTCTTGAGAACAACTTGTTAGAATTCACGAAATTTGGGAAATAAGTAACTGGAATATTGATAAAAATTGAACTTTAACAGAGGAGATTTGAGATATTGCAGTAAATCTTCAGCAAGGGATAGTCAAAGATCTCTCTGTCAGATTATGCTTGGTTCATCAAATTGTGAAGAAAGTCTTATGACCAGATTTTTTGTAAATAAACTGATTATAATTATTAAGGGCCTGTTAAACTAATCAACAATAGATAAGCTTGGGGAATGGTGCCTAGAAAGGAGGGTGAGGCCACAAACCCAACCGTGCCGGATGCATATGGTATCCATGACAACCCTGTGAGCGGCAGCCACCCACCCGGCACTGCCACACTGACAAGTCAGTGGAAACACAAATACTTACCACATACTTACCAAAACAAGAGGAAGGGGCAGGCCGGGAATAAAATCACAGTGCAAGCTATTTGACAGCAATAACAAAACGCAAATGATTTGACATCCGAAGCCGAGCTGTTAGCCATTGTGGGGCCCCTGCACAAAGCCCCGGCCACCCCACACCAGAACCTTGGGAGATACTGCTGGCCAGCACTGTCTTGCGTTTAACTTAGCCTAAATTACATTTAGCCACATTTTATATTTATTGATGTTGCCATGGCAATGGCACTTGTGTCAGCTAATCTATTAAAAAAACAAAGGTTGTGTTGTTAACTTGCTTGTTGTGATTTTTGGTGACCAAAGAATCAAGGGTTTTGGAGAAAAAGGTTAATGGAACACGGGTATCAAAAACACCACCTTAACGCCACCTTAACTCCATGTATAGTCTTTCAAATGCAGAACTGTGTGGTATTTACGTAGTCCACTCTATGGCTTGTTTCCATTTTTCTTGTACACTGAACAGTATGAAGAATAAAGAGGCTGTCTTTTTTTTCTTTGAAAGGCTTATCAAGCTTCTGGAAGAGATAATGGGAGAGTCTGAAAACAAGGTAGATTTTGGTAGTTGTTTGAATGTACTGAACTTGATATTCAGCTTCCATTCTCTTTTTGCTCATGTGTTTGTTAATTTTACCACTGTAGTCCCTCATTTTTACGGAGACTAAAAGACGAGCAGATGAGCTAACCAGAAGGATGCGAAGAGATGGGTGAGTGTAGCATTTCTGGTTGTCTCTTTCAGACAAGGTGGACACTCTGTACTACCTGTAGAGCACATGATGAATGTTCAGTTTGCTTTTGAAGTTTACATGTTGACCATTTTGAATTCCTCGTTACTGATGCTCTTGGTTAGTTTTTGTTCTGTTATCCAGTGGTTGGCCCTTTTTCAGTCTCGTGCTTCTCTCAACAGATGGCCTGCTATGTGTATTCATGGAGACAAATCTCAGCCTGAAAGGGACTGGGTCTTGAATGGTGCGTCTGAATTTACAGTATATTTAACTTATTTATTTATTTATTTATTTGTGACCCTATTTCAGAAAAGTAGGCTTGACGAAAATAGCATTGGAGCAGTTTTTCGTTGCAATGCATTTTCAATGCGTTGAAGAGAATTTCCATTGTGTTTTGAAACGGCAGTGTTTTTCAATGGAACCGAAATGTGTTGCAAATCCAATTAAAAATCATGTCAAAACATGGTCAGATGCATTTTCAAACATTGAAACAGCCAGCCGTTTGGAACCATTGATAGAACTGCTGCTGTCAGTTATTAAAATCTTTACAATGAATTGTTACATTAACAACTCTATCATGTACAACATCTTTGAACTTCAGCAGAAATATCATATATACATTGAGTTTTCTGAAGCTTTGTGAAACTAGAGTTTCTATTTTGGCTTGAGTTCTTATGGTGTTGAATGAACTTATCGCAGTAAAAATAAAGATTGTCTGTTTCATGCATGCGTTTCAAACCCTGGGGTTTCAAATGACATTTTATTTGAACAATAGATTGAGTCTCAAAATTAACTGAATTCAAAACAACCTTTCCTTTGGGGAAAAACTTTAAACATTAGAGAGCATCCAAATACTAATATTGGAAGGCGAAACAAGCGATGTTATGGAAACGAGGTTGGGAATTTTCAATTTGTAACCTTATTCCGAACATATGGGAAGTTCAAAATGGAAAGCTTGGTAGCAGACAGAAAGGTCACATGGTTCGTGCTACTCCTTGAAGTACTTGAAAAGCCCTGGAATTTAATAGTAGATTTCAAGGGCGCTGGAAAAGCCCTTAAAAAAAGAATTTGTGGTAAAATTGCTTGAAAATAATGGTAACTCCTTGACTTTTTTTTGGAATGGGAAACAGTGAGGGTCGCTTTACAGTAATTGAAGAATTGAGGGCACATTTCAAACTTGCGACAAGATTTTGCTAAAAAATTTCTGCTCCACCTGAACCTTTGCATGCTGGGTTAAATTAAATTAAAATGCATTTCATATCTGGGGTTTGTCTTTTAAGTCGGTAATAACAAAGAGCAAAATTCAAAACGTAGTTCAAGACAAGTAAACTTGCTTTGAATTCCCCTTGAAAACTCGTTTTTTGGTGCTTGAATACTCCTTAAATACTCCTTGAATTTTATGTCCACAAACCAGCACGGACCCTGGGTCAAAATGATGTCATGAAAGCAAACTTAAGACAAGGTCTATTTCTTAATTTGTTCCAGTGAATAAACAAATACTCCTCTTTCATAACATTTTGTTTAAAAAGCGCTTAAAATCGGGATCAGGCTGATAAATTGATCCTGACAATTTTAGTTGGTAACTACAACAACTCAACATCACAAACATGATTTGAATGGCACAAAGGAATGTCAGCATTTCGCACCAGCGATCACAAATTTGAACTTGTGATACTGAATAAATTTTGTTTGCAGGCCTCCTAAAATTTTTCTTTTACACTGGTGCAGATTAATCCCTTTTGCAGTAAAGTTGTCAAAAAGGTCTTCGCTTACCACTTGAATAAAACACCATAAAGATAAACAGCGAGGCGATAAACGAGCCATAAACATAACAATGATGTGGCGCGACCTTGTCTGCCTCAGTGTTTGCTTCGTAATGTTCGTATAAAATTACAAGGGAAAATAGATAAATTTTCAGTACACCGTTCAGTTTCATTGGCTCTGAAAACCAACAGTTAATTAGGCTTCAAAAAATCTTTGAGGTGCCTCAAGCTGTTCATGATTAGATGCAACCGACGGTGTAGCAGTGTTGATCATCCAAAGTCACACACACCACGCATTCGACGAAGATAATTATTTATCATCAACGTAGTCTTGACTCACTCTTGGTAAAAGATTGCAATTCAGGAAAGTTCACTCCTATTTATTGGGTTAAGTATTTCTGATGACGGCCCTTACTTGCCACTCAAGGGAATGGTTATTCTGCAGCAAAAACAATGACAGAAAAATTAATGAACCCTGAAGGCAAGCTGCCAAATGAGTCGCAGTGTAACCAATTTTTTCTGTGTTACTAATTCTGGTGGGTATGTTTCAATTGAAGTGGCGGCAAATTGCTCTTTATGAATTAAACAAAATCAAATTCTCTCAGATGCAGAATTTTGATGTTCAATTAAATATCTGTCGTTTGAAAACAAAGCGCTATTGGCTGTGTCGACAGTTTGTGGTCAGCTTTGTTGCAACAGAGCGAAACATCCTAGTTTTCAATATTTTGTGCAGCATTTGGATCAAACATTGGAAAAATTTGCAAACACATTGAGAAACATTTTTCATCCATTCTTAAACATTTTCTGAACATTGTCAACGTTTTTCGTCCATTCTTAAACATTTTCTGAACATTGTCAACGTTTTTACAATGGACTGGGTAACATACATTTAGAACCATTGTAAACACGTTGTAATGCATTATCAACGCATTTAAAATGCATTGAAAATGCTAACAATGCTATTTTCATTAAGCCCGGTTTTCCCAAATAGGGTCACAATTATTTATTTTGCAGTAACTGTTTCAACTACATGTATAATTTGTCAAGTTATAATTTGTTATTCGCTAAATTTAATAACAGTGCTATGTGTAATGTGTATTTAAGAAATAGAAAACATGTACAATGTTTCTATCGAGTTATGTGAACACGAGTGGAAGTTTGGGAGATCGAGAAATGCAGCCCGAGTAAACTATCGCGCATAGAAATCAAGAGCGAATCTAATTGTTTTAGTATAAATCTACTAGTCGTTCAAAACTTTAGCTAAATCCTCTTCACAGGCACTTCAAAAACACCAAGAAACGGCCTTCATTTTGCCGACAAGAGTACACTGCTACGCTACTCGCTATCTATCACATAATAGTGAGTAGCGTAGCCAATCAGAGAACGGCATTCATGATAGAATGCTAGTAGATTTATACTAAAACTCGATAGAAACACGGAGTACATGTTTTATATTTTTTAGAAAACACTGCAACGAGAAAAAGGAAAACAACTTGTTGACTTTGATTATCAAAATGTAAATTCTCTTTGCTCATGCCATCACTACGTCTACAGCACATGCTAATTCTGTGTCTCCATCAAGTTATACAAACATGATTATTAACCAATCAGCGCATACGCTTTATTAAGACTGTTTTCTAAATATTTTTGTAAAATTGTAAATGTATGAGTGGTAATGAAGTTGTCGTTCGTTAATGTTTTTGTTTTGTTGATTATATTTCTAATTTGCTCTTGAAGGAAAAATTGAAATTACCTTCAACACACTTTTAAATTCACAGAACTAGTTTCACTGTAACAACAGCCTCAGCAGTTGGTCGTGTGTAGCAAAGTTTCAAATGAAAAACACTCAGCATAGAACATACTTGCAATGCAAGTACATGCAATGTACTTACTTACACTCTGTGCTCACAAGTTACTTAAAATTCAAATTAACCAAATTTCCGGCCCTATGATGTAAAAGGTCTGTCATTGCTACAGCTATACCACAGCTCTCTGGATGCGGAAATAGTTCCATTTGCTTTTATTATATTCATTCTTTTTTAATTCAACGGGTAAAATGGATGTCTGCTGTATCCCTGTATATTATATTTCAATCACTTAAATATTTGTGTGTGTATGAAGTACACTTAGAAGTCTTATCCTCTCCTTGTATCTTGTTTAGAATTCAGGAAGGGTAATGCTCCCATCCTAGTTGCTACAGATGTTGCTTCTCGAGGATTAGGTTTGTCACCTTTTGTCTTGTTAGTTAACCCAATATATTTCACCAAATGGACTAGAGCACAGGCACTGTATATGGTATAGATAAATTTCCTATTCAGTGTCATACCATGAAATCAAGAGTGAGTAAATAGATAGCAATCTATTCTAGCATACATGTATATCCTCTTTGTTGTTGATTTTGAAGATTGTTTACTAACTCTACCTTCTATTTTTAACCCCATAGTAGGTATAATTTTTTAATCGGAGGGTGCATCATCTATGCTGTGGTTACTGGTTGTCCTTGAGTGGAAGGAACTGTGCATGACCTTGGTTTGTCAGCTGAGCTGGAGGGAAAGGAGCAGTTGTTTCTTGCATTGTGTACTTAAGTTATTTTGCCAAAAGTGCTTTCAAAATTTTTAAAAAAACAGCATGTGACTTTGCAATCTTGTGGGCCACTGTCAGATGCACACATGCATACAAATGGTAAATGTTTTTCCATTTCAGGAAGCCCTTCAACCTTCAAGTTACAAATAAATATGACTGTTTTGAGGAGTCAGAATTTTCCTTGCACCTCGCACCTCGCACTTACTATTAAACACGACAGATGTGTATTTTTAGTCTGCAAGTCAAATTGCTCTCATGGACAGATTGTGTCCCAGATGCTTCCTTGCCTGGTACACAGGCTCTTTGTTTAGATTGATTCCTCTCTGATTTCCCCATACCATGGCATGTGGGGCTTGTATTGAGTATTGAATTTCAATAAAATCGTATACCAATTCTCAATAGAGTTGTGTTTGATGGTTGTACAGATGGAGTCTAGGTTCCACAGTAGTGTAGAATTTGTGGGGCCTTCCAGATTCAGCTTGTCGCAGTATAAAAGTACTATCTGTACAACCTCAAACTTTAAGTCAAAGTCAAGTGTTTTGACTCGGTAGGTTTTTTTTTTGTTGTAATCAACTCCATCATTTTAGTTAAACTGAAAGCAAAATTATTATTGTTCTGGTGCGCCATTGCTCTGGCCAACAAAGATTGACAACAGAAGATAAATTGACTGAAAGTCATAGCACTGGGCTTTGACTTGAAAGTTCTGTGCAGAGCTTAATTTCTTCAAATTGCTAGTTCAAAGAGGTAATAAGGCTATTTGGCACTTAAGAATGTTAAAGTTAGAAACATTTGTCCATTAGAACCTTTCAGATAGGACGTCCCTCTGAAAAGTTTAAAAGAAACAAGCTTGAATCTTACTGCACAGTTTTTCTTTGTCTTTCAGTAGTTGTGGTGCAGGTAACCATAACAACTCTTGACTGAAGATTGTCTTTGCAAGACAAATCTTACTGGCACTCTCAGAACTACTTTTTTGCAAAGCAAAGATGCACTGTGAGCTGAGATTTATTTGTTTCTTTAAACTTTGCACAAAGGACTCCTGTTTTTGTACATTTCGTGTTGCAATGCAGTGTTGAATCTAAAGGGCCCACAAAGTTTGCATTACTGTCTACAATTCATGAAGTGTCAGTCAGGCAAGTCTGTGTTCTGTCTTAGTAATTAGAGTATCATACATTTCTGTTCCTTCCCTCCCAATCATCTGGACGCTCTGAGTCATGGTGTGGTTCCTGCTTCAAGTGTAACCTGGTGAACATTTTTTTCATGCCGGCTCCCAGAGCAGAAACAAGCTCAATAAAATTACACTCTGGGACAGATACCATCTGGCCAGGCAAGTTTGTTTGGAGAAGTACACAGGCTACCTTGGTGGCCAATTTGTTTGTGTTACCTTAAAAGGCGTTGGAAACCATACTGTGCCCACGTGAGTATCGAGGGACTGTTTCTGACTGTTTCTAAAATTTACATTAGGGAGCTGGCATTCAGTGTTGACGCCCTCTTTTTATTTATAGCCTGCTGTACTGAATATATTTTGACACCTTGTTGCTTTGTTGCATTTAGATATCTCCGACATAAAATTTGTGATCAACTTTGACTTTCCAAGTTGTTCAGAAGATTATGTGCATCGTATTGGCAGAACAGCACGTTCAGATCGCACAGGAACTTCCTATACTTTTTTCACAACCGGCAATGCCAAACAGGCTAAGGACTTGATTTCTGTGCTTAAGGAGGCCAACCAGCATGTCAACCCCAAGCTCATTCAGCTGGCTGAACAAGCCAGGGGCATGTTTGGCAAAGGTTTGTATTTCCATATTCTTGCTCTATTCTGAGCCTTGTCGGGGAAGTTATTGAAATATTGTGACTGAACGAGCAGTATGCAGGATGCTGGTCAGTTATGGCACATGGCTGTTAACTGGGAGGCTGATTGAGCAGAGTTCATGGATTGGAACCCTGTCAGGGATTTGGATAATGTTTATTAATTTTGCCCTGCTGCTGTATGCTCGTGCCATAATGAACGTTTCATCATTAATTTTACATCGTGGAACTAAAGACATTGATGTAGGCTTATCGACTGCTTTCGGACAGTCAGTTGTTGGCTGATTACTATGATTTTTAGTTAACACTTTGTACCTGACAATTAATTGTAATTTCTTCCCAGCAAAAATCACTGTCCCACACAATCCCAAACAAATGTCTAACTACAGCAGTTACATCAGTATGGTAAAGCAATGTATCCTGTTCTGTGTTATGTGCTGCATTTCGCATTGTATATTCTAAATTTACGTTTCACTTTTCGCATCAGGTCGAAGCCGTTATCGTGACAAATCTGCCCAGGGAAACAGTGGTGGTCATTTTAACAGGAATAGCTATGGTGAGTCACGTGGTGATTCAAGAAGTGGTGGTGGAAACCGTGCAGCAGGACATTCAAGTTTCTCAGGGGGAGGACGAGGTGGTTCTGGGAGAGGTGGTGGTCATATGTCGAATGCTAACAAGTCGTTTAACTCCAACAGGACACAAGATTCCCGTGGCGGAGGAAGGAATCAGTCACAACAGAATGGCTCGTGGAACATGATGGGCGGGGGATACAGCAACTCTTACAGCAGCAACTCATATTCACAGCAGGCGCCTCCTCCACCACCTCCTGGTCCACCTCCCTCCCAGCCAAACCCACCCCAGCCTCTTATGCAGCAACAACAACAGCAGCAGTACACCCAGGCTGCTGCTGCCGCTTACCCACAGGCCACTTACCAAGCTTACCAACAACAGGCTACCAATGCTGTGCAAGGCCAAGTGCAACAAACTGCGGCATGGTCATATCCTCAACAGAGATGAGCGTTACAATCAGTTGAACATTCTTATATATTTATTAAATGATGACCCCAACAGTAGATATTAATACTAGTAGTTATTTCCAGTTCACTTGCTGTGACTGACAGCGTTTACTGTTCATCCGCAATTTTTGAAGTCAAACTAGGCATTTTGAGGGGAATATGTTGTCAATTCAAGGAGGGAATTCTTAAGCTAAGGCTATATTGCCTGCATTGTAAATGTTTTCATTTTGCCACTTGTTTTTTATTGTTAATTTTAGTGCAGCGTAGATATTTTTGTTTTAGAGGACAGTGCTAAGCTTCTGCAAATAAACTTATGTCTCAGGTCAGGCTACGACGTCAATAAATTTCAGTTATGGAAATCGTGTTTTGTCTCCTTCCTTCGACGTTTCATCCAACTAAAAGTCATATATATAGTTTTTAAATATTTTTTATCTTTTTAATTTACTCGCATTTCCCCGTGCTAGGACCGTGTCTCCCAGATTTTTATACCACTCGTCGCTAATGGAGAAAATATACTTAGCAATGTGAAGGTGGTTGTTTGAGGGCAAGTAAATAACTCATTTCGGTTGCCGTCCGCGACTCAAAAAACGCGCGTGCTTAAGGATTTTGCTGTTTTAGGTCAATTCTGATCCAAAATCATTTCTTTGAGGCTTTAATCATAAAATGCTTCTGTAAAGCGACGACGAAGATATATTAAGTGAATTTTATTAGAGAGGGCTAACCATAATAAATTTCTTGAGGATTTTTGGAACACGTAGCATTAAAACTCGAAAAAATCGGCCAATTTTTTCAAATTTCAATCCATTTCTCAGTTTCAGTACCTTCAACTAGTCTTCAATAACAAAACTAGATCATTAGTTTTGGAATCCAATTGATGCTAAGACGCCTAGATTTTTATAAAGTCGCCAAATAGCGTGACAATGCTCCTTTAAGCTCCCTAATAACAAAACTAGGTTACAGCTTATTACATATATTTACGGTATTTACAATAGTGATTGCTTACACCATAGACGATTGCAGTACTCCAGTTACATTCGCATCTTTTGTTTCTATTATCATAATCATTATTATTAGTAATAGTAATTCTTGGTTTCATGTGATGTTATCATATTCCAAAATTATATTACCTTTCCTGAGGTTTTAGTTTCATCAGGTAAAAGACCCTATAGGAACTTGATGTTTCACAATGTTTAGCTCGTCAGGGTTATTTTTTTGGAATAAAAGCACGTGAATTTCCAAGCTTTTGCGTTGCGTGACTTGGGAAGGCTGTCGTGTAGGTCACTAGATCAGTCATTCTTCAGTCTTTGCCATCTAAACAGTGCTTTGCACAAGTGTCGTTTCAATAGCAAAACTAAGTGACCTATGTTCGTTACTTAACGGTGGCCATGTTTGTGTCCCTCTACCCCTGGTCCCAGAGGTTCTTCTTGATTTGTCGTCTTTTCGAGGAGTGCCGAACAGGAGTCGCGAAGCTTCGCGGCTCTCTCGCACCTCTCTCATGCGTTGTAAAATCAAGAAAAACCTCTGGGACCAGGGGCCCCTTTCTCGAAGCTCCCGGTAATTTCCGGGCCCGTTCAGCTGTTTTGTTTTCCATTCCAGATTGGAGTTTCAAAAGGTTTGACAATTGTACAGTTAAAGTTATCAGCTAAAGAGACAAAATGGACTTTATTAGAGGTGAGAACTGTACAGCGCCACAAATGATCTCGAACCGATGGGACCGCATATGATCCCCTGCGGAAAACGAGGAATAATTTAACAAATCGTTCCTCCGAAGTAAGCCAACCATAATATCCTGTAAAGACAATTAACACTTTCTCTATGAGCGCGGGTTGGATATGAGATGATAGATAGCCAACGAGGCGCCGAGTTGGCTATAATAATCTCATATCCAACAAGCGCGAGTGGAATAATTGTTTTATTAAAAACGCCCCCAAAATACAGAAAACTAGACTACAATAAAAACAGAAAGGCCCAAAAAATCACACATACGCTCTCCATTTTTGTAGATCATGGTATAATGGCTCTTATACCATGATGGCTCGGCCAATGAAAACTCTTGATCTGCATTATCCAATGATCCAGTTTTTAATAAAGTTAAATATTCGCCACTAAGGTCAAACCACCAGACTAAATACATTCCAAAAAGCTTGCACAAAGGAGCAGTTAAAGAAGAGGTGGTACAGATCTTCCGTATAGGTTCCACAAAAAGAACACTTATCCGAATCACTTAAACCTATTTTGAACAATTTATCGTTCGTAAATAAAATGAAATTCAATACTCTGTATTGAAACGACCAAACATAGGTTTCGCTCGCAGCAAGATAAGGAATAGAGAAAACTTCCTGCGCATTTGAAAGCTCAAAATCCGCTGTCAACTTTTTAAAGCCATTCGGGATTCTCGCTTTATTTGATATCATCGTAGAATAAAACTGTTTACACTGCCGTATATGCATTAAAAGATTTAGACTTATAATCAAAATTCATAGGATCGAGATTTCTCGCTGTGGGGATGGAGCAGGAGCTTTTTGATTTCATATTAATAATGGAAGATCTTAAGGCTGTCCAAGTCAGAAAATTAGTGTTAAGTCCTTTTTGCTTAAAGGATTCATAAGAACGCACATCGAACTGTAAATCATTCAAATAAGTTATGCCCTTGTCAAAGTATGTTTTATAAAAAACAGGTTTATTATTTATTAGTATATCCTTATTATTTCAAATTACATTTTGAGAATAATTCACATCAGAAAAGGAGCATCTAAAATCCGCCCACCATCTAAGAAGCTGTAAGTAAAACTTGCTAAGACTTGAGTCAAGATCATTTACATCAGTTACATCTAAAAAGAAAACATCCTCCGTATTTTTTTAAAATGTATCTGAGATAAGAAATCCAGGGCCCTTCCTTCTCATCTAAGAGACGCGGAATCCAGGACAATCTTAATGCTTTAATATGTAGCTCAAGGTCTGCGAGATTCAGTCCACCATTCTCTAAAGTATTTATCACAGAAAGCCTTGTGACTTTATCAGGGCCTTTCCATAAAAATTTGTAGATCATTTTCTCCATCTGTTTAATAATTTCGGGTGGGGTTTCTATTATTGAAGACACATATAATAATTTTGGGATTACGAAAGATTTTATTATTGTCACTTTGCCAAATAGGGAGAGACCTCTGAGTTTCCATAAGTTAATCATTTTTTGAACTTCATTTAATCTATCCTGGAAATTTTGTCAAGCCAGAACATTTTTCAAAGTCATTAAGGATTTGTATTACTTTTTCGACTGATGAAATATTTGTTAGAGTAGCTGTCATGTCGCCGGCATACAACAAAGACCTAGTTTCATCTTCGCCAATTTTTATGCCTTCAATATTCTCATTTGTTCTTTTTGATATCGCCATAATTTCAATGGCAATTAGAAATAAATAAGGCGACAGAGGGTCTCCCTGCTTAACACCCCTTTCTAGTTGAAAAGGAGAAGAGAAAAAACCATTGTTAAGAACACAACTTGAGAGGTTATTGTAAAACGTTTGAATCCACTTTATGAAGGAGGGTCCGAAATTAAAACACTTTAATGCTTTATAAAGAAATTCATGTTCCATGGAGTCAAAAGCTTTTTCAAAATCAATAAACAGTCTAAGATTGAACAAGCCGTTTCTCCAATAAACCTGCCCTTCATAAAACCGGATTGGTTTGCATGGATTACAGAGGGAAGAACATTTTTCATTCTATTTGCGATGACCTTAGTTGCGATTTTTGAGTCGACATTAATCAACGAGATTGGTCTCCAATTTTCCAAAAACATCCTGTCCCTTCCTTTTTGTCGATCAAGGTGCTGATCACCTGCTTCTGAGAATTTTACATTTGCATAAGCTCAAAAGAATAATTAAAAACTTCAGTCATTAATTCACCAACAGAAAATTTTATAAAATTCAGCAGGAATTCCATCATTTCCAGGCGTCTTCCCCGTGTCAAATGTATCAAGTGCTTTAGCACATTCCTCTATGGTTATTTGACCCTCAAAGCTTAATCTTTCCTCTTGCGATAGTCGTGGAATATTCGAATTTCCAAGAAAGTGATGTAATGAGTCAGATTGGTCTACCTTCAATTTGCTACTATATAGGTTCTTGTAATACTTCGAAGCGGAATCCAATATTTTTTGATAGTTTTTAGTGATGACTCCACTTAAACAGAGCTTCCTTACGTGTTTCCTGGTGTAATTTCTCTTTTCTAAACTCAAAAAATATTTTGTACTCTTTTCGCCATATTCATGCCACCTCGCCCTGGCACGTACAATTAATTCATTAGTCTTTTCCTCATAAAAATTTTCCAAGTCCGCTTTGCATTCATCAAGAATTTTTTCGACCTCCTCACAGGGGGTCTGCTGAAACTGTGCTTGAGCAATTTGCAATTTTCTTTGAAACTTTTCTTCTCTCTCCCTTTTGGTCTTAGCTACTTCTTTTGAGTAATTTATCGTAAAGAGTCGCACATTATATTTGATCCAATCCCAAGAAACTCTTACATCTGAAAATTTCTCTCCCCCTTTTTTCCATTGGTCTAGCTTTTCTTTCATCTTTTGAACAAAATTTTCATCAGTCAATAAGGAAGTATTTATTTTCCAAAACCCCGGGCCTCGCTGACATTCCTCGATTTCCTGTAGATGTAAGAAAATTGCTGAGTGATCAGACCTTATTGCTGCAATGACGTTCACATCTTTAATCAAGTTCTGAAGTGAATTTGAGAGGAGCCAATGATCTAATCTACAAAAAATAAATGGAGATTTTTTGGGACCATGTAAAGCTTTTTGCTTGGGGATTTTTTACACGCCATACATCATGCAAATTAAGTGTTGTTTGTATTTCTTCAATGTGTTCAACAACTTTCTTCCTTTATACCAGTATCCCACCTTTTTTGTCCAGTAGCGGATTAATGGGACAATTGAAGTCGCCACCTCTTATTATTTTATCTTCATAAGCGAGGCCTTTCCTTAAAACGTCAGTTAAATGATCATAGAATTGCACAGCTTGATTATCATTGTTTGGACCGTAAACATTCACTGAAAAATATTTTTCATCATTGATTTGAACTTCAATACTAATATATCTCCCATTGGGATCAATGACTTTTTTAATTATCTTGCAATCAAACCCCTTTCGAAAGAGTACTACAACACCTCTTGAATTACTACTCCCATGAGCAAGCTCCAGAGGGGCACCCCATTCAGCTTTCCATTGTTTCTCATTGTTTCCAGTTGAATGCGTTCCTTGAAGAAAAATAATATTTGCATTTTGTTTTCTGCACCATGCAAAAATTGCGCGTCGTTTCTTAAAATTGCTCAAGCCTCTAACATTTAATGAACGCATTCTAAAATCACTCATTTCTGCTACGATTTTTCTTATTTGGTACAGAAAAAACCTGGAAGACCATTCGCCTTATAACACGGCTTTGAGTAATTATTTGCATCGTGAAAAAAGATTAACAAAGAGCGGGCTTCGAATTCATGAAATTAAATAAAGAGCTAGATAATTCATCTTAAAATATTGCAGACAGTTCTGGAGCAAAAATAGTATATTTGATAGTATAGCAATACGCGATCAAGTCCAGTAGTCGGTTTAGCTGGCCTAGGTAGAGTTGCACCACTTGTAGGACTTTGCCTTTGGTTGATGTTTGTGCGGCGGGCCGGCATTGCTTCTATCTCCTCTGTAAGGCCCATATGTTCCGTCAAGATCGAAGTTACAAGCGCTAAGCATGTCGAGTCTTTTTCGGCACCTTCTGGAATATTCCAAATGACAATATTATTTCTCTTAGAACGGTTCTCCATTTCTTCTAATTTCTTCTCAAGTAGTTCCACTTGTACTATATCAGCTTTCTTCTGCAAGGTTTGTTTCACTGCTCCCATTTCTTGATTCATCCCTTCTAAACCTGCAGTAGTCATTGTAGTTTCAAGCGTTGTCAGCTTCGTTAAGATAGTATCATGGCGACTTTGGCTCGAAGCTTCCAACTTATAGCCCATACATCATGCAAATTAGCTTCGCCTCATGGGCTATTGACCCGTAGCCCTTGAGGGCGACGTTTTGTTGTGTAGTATCACTGAGAATATTTACTCGTTGTTTATATTGACTCGCCCTACGGGCTCGCCAAAATACGGCACAATCAGCGATACTACACAACAAAACGTCTAATAAGATATATTTATCATCATCATCGTCATCATCATCATTCCCTTGGCGGTACTCAGTACCAGAAGCCAGAAGTGATCAGCGCAATTAGTTGGTGAGCTGTGGAGGTGCGGGCGTACACGGAAATATGAACTTTGGGTGTAACAAAGAAAATTTAAACCAAGTAAAATTATTATTTCTCAGTTCTATTGGGCATGGAACTTAGCAATCTCATGCCAACAAAAGGGAAAAGCCCTGGGAACGAGGTTGTCATTCCAAGTCCCCCACGTCCCTCTGGAACGAACGGGGCTGAAGGGTGCACGCAAACTGAAAGTTTCTATGAAAAAGAGCAGTCACTGAGAAGGTAGGATCACGATAACAGTTGACGTAGCCTTTAGTCTATGACAAAAAAATATACCGAGATGTAATCGAAAGCAGGCGTATATCTAGGATAAATGGTGCCGGGAAATGGTGTCCGACTTCCGAAACAACGAGCGCGAGCTTATTAAATCTAGCGAAGATTTAACGGGTTCGTGCTTCATGCTTCCCCAGAAAATGTTTTTGATTTCAACTCCAGTGTTACATGGTTAGCAGGGGACGTAAAAAAACCCACACACTTATCGAAAAGAGTAGGGCATGGAGTTCCCGGTGTTGTTGTCTGGCCTCGATTCAGTGTAAGGGTCTGTGCCTTTCTCCCTTGGACTGATCTGCCCAGAAAATGCTTGAAAAAAAAAGTAAGGTAAATCCCCTTTCCTGAATTTCTGAATTTTTCTGAAAAATCTGACCGAGTTCTGTAAAACAGTTGTGTAAAACGATGAAAAACGGAATGGATCCAGGCCGCGCTACGTACTACATATTGTAAGCTTAAAAGTATCTGCTAAATATAAATTCTTTGACCTGCATTTTTTACATCTTTTGAACGAAAAAGATACCAAGTAAAATGACAGTCAAGTTTGTTTCTGAGAACGATAAGGGAAAGTTTAATATGACAATGGAGGGGGGATAAAGATATTGAAACTCGAAGCTTGAAATTTTGGCAGTTTTGCCCCTCGCAAGCAGTTAAATTTTTTAGGAGCCCCCCCCCGGTAATCGAAAAATTTTCAGAGCCCCACTCCTCTTTCGGTTCCTTTGCTCCCCTGAAAAAAGATTGCTTGACTGTATTAAATATATTTACCGTTACAGTTCCCATTAGCAGATTTTGAAATCTTGTTGAATCAATGTGGTTGTATTATAAAAAGTTAGAGCATTTCTAATTTTTGAAATTTTGTAAAGCATTTTTGGGATGAACAAGAGTGTAGTAATCACTGAGACCACATTTGTTATATCTGTAAACCACAGGTCATTTAATTGTTGAGTTGAAATTCATCCGATCTGTATGATGATAATTATTATTCATATGTTGGTTTTGACATATACATATTATCACTGTTTTCGTTGATACACGACCTTCGAAAACAAAACACCAGCGAAAACGTTTCCAAAATTTCTGTCAATCATACATGTTATCGACAGATCGGATCAAAATTTACCAATCATAGCCCACTATCATGCCTGAAGGTCACACTAATGGCTGTCATTGGTGGATTTTGATCCGTTCTGTTGATAACACGCAAGACTGACGGAAATAAGTGGAATCATTTCCGCGGGTGTTTTGTTTTTGAAGGTCGCGTATCAACAAAAACGGTGGTAAATGAACTTTCCCTAAAGTAGCAGTATTTATGAACTTGTCCTTCTCCCTTAGAATACTTTTGTTCACTTGATAATTCCCATGCACAAGGTTAAACTTGTGTATTTTACAGTGACAAAGGTTTAAAAGATTTTTAACTTTTTTGGACTTTTAACCCACAAACCACAGGAGACAATTTATGGGTGAGAAATGATAAGTTGGACACCAAGATGTTGGAGATCCTTGATTGAAAATTAAGACTGCCTGGAAGTAAACAACTTTGGGCTTGGAGATGAAAGAAACAAATAATAATAATAATTTTTAAAACTTATAGCGCATTTTCCATGTAAATATCATCATCAAATGGGCTTTACATATGATAAAATTTAAAAAGATTATTCTAAACAGGTGTGTCTTAAGATGGCACTTGAAAGTATTGATCTTAGTTAGAAATAGAGTGGATTTCATGAGGCAGAGCATTCCACAATTTTGGTGCAGCTACTTAAAATGACCTTTCACCCAAGGTGGCTCTAGTTTGAAAAGATGGCGGTTCAAGTAGGAGACCACTAGAACAAAGATAATTAAGACTTTGTGACTCATTATAAAGGCTTCCAAGATTTCAAGATCAGATAAAAAGATTCCCTGAGCTAAGAAAAAAATCCTGTGAGCTGTTAACATGGATGTTCAAATTTAATTCTTATATATTATTTTGTTATACCAATTCCTGCACTTCCAAAGTGTCTGACCAAAGATCCCCAGCAATGGGGAGGGAGGAAATACTCCCATATAATATTATAAGCTATATGGGTATGTGCTGCGGTGAAGGGTATGGTTTTCAGGCAGATTTTGGTGTAGGGTATACAGTCAGTAAAATCAGACAGTTGGTCAAGAATAGGGTGCAATTTATTAAGGAAGTGGACTGTGTATAAATACTTTTTTCTGGAACAGAGTTCTTCACCTATGGTTCTATAATATTTCATTTTAGAATAAATCTACTAGTGCTCTATTATGAATGCCATTATCTTATTGGCTACACTACCCAGTAGCCATTCTGTGATAGTGAGTAGCGTAGCAGTATGCCCTTGTTCACAAAATGATGACCGCCTCTTGGTGTTTTCAAAGTGACTGTGGAGATGATTTAAATTAAGTTTTGAATGACTGGTAGATTTTTACTTAAAAAGCTAGATTATTCGCCCTCAGTTTCTTAATGCATGATAGTTGACTTGAACTGTGCCCTCGTCAACTATGACGATAGAAATCTCAAGCTTATAATCTAATAGCTAAATTTAAAGAGATCCCTTTCAAGTGAGCTGTTAACAATTTTTTTCTATTTTGTAATACACCTGTCAAGCTATTTTTAATCATAAAATATATGGTAGTGAAGTTCAGACCAGACTGTGATTATTTAGTACCAAATGCCTTTCCAGGTGTTGCTTAGAGAGTTGGGGGTGTGTGGATTGTAACAGCAAGAATTGAACTATGTATAAGTTATCACACTGGGTTGGGGACAAACTGTCAAGACTATATGGACAAAATCCTCCCATTGCAACTGCTTGCTGAAGTATTTCCTTCCCAACTTCCCCAAAAAGTAATGATTGCATAATTAGGAACACTCTCCTTTTACTCTCTCTTGTAAAATGGTTTATAAATGTTCAAAATTCAAATGGTAAATTTTCTCTTTATAATAAGAGAGATTGATTTCCTTATTACTGTGAGTTGTTGGTCATCTCTCTCTCTCTCTCTCTCTCTCTCTCTCTCTCTGTTGGGTCTATTAAATCACTGTTTTAACTTGTATTGCATATTTTTGTAAAATGTGTACCTTTTATTGCTTCACTTTCAGGATTCACACAATTCAAGTTGTTTTAAATGGCTGCAGGAATTCCAAAACTTTACTGTGCATGGTTTTGTCCTTTTGCTCAAAGAGCATGGATTGCTCTGGAAGCCAAAGGTGTGGATTTTGAGTACATAGAACAAGACCCTTACAACAAGACCCCCGAATGGCTCTCCATCAATCCTCGAGGAATGGTACCTGTCATTGTTCACAACAACAATACAATTTATGAAAGTTCAGTGTGCATTGAGTATGTTGATGAAGCCTGGCCCATGGAACCAAGATTGCTGTCTACAGATCCTTACCATAGAGCTCATGCAAGGATATGGGGAGATTTTATTGGTAAGAAAATTACTCCATTGTTTTATGCTCTTCTTATGAAACAAAGTGCGGCAGAACAACAGGAAATCAAGCCTCGGTTGATAAGTGAGCTGCTTGAGCTGGTGAAAGCAATGGATCCGAAGGGGCCGTTTTTTCAAGGTGACAAGCTTGGATTTGTAGATATCATGTTGGCTCCTCATGTGGCAAGGTTCTTTATTCTCAAGTACTATCGTGGTTTTGAGGTACCTAAAAGTGGAGAGTTTGAGAGATTTCATCTTTGGTGGGAAGCTGTGAAGAATGCTCCTGCTGTTAAAGCCACATTACAGGATGAGAGCAAACTGTTGGATAACTACCAACGATATGCTGATGCTAGTGTCAAGTCACAAGTTGGCGATGCCATAAGAAAAGGTGGACCAATGCCTTGAACTTGGAGGTTTGAAATACAACCAACAATCATTTGACATGCAACTAAGACAATAATATTGCTGTTCTGTGTAGTAGTGGGTCTTACGAATAAGGGTTCTTAAACCCTGTTTAGATCAGCCATCCTGACCATTAATCTATTTAAGAATTTTTTATACATATATATAATTTTGAAATAAACCCCGCCAAATTTTGCAGCTGTATAGGTTAAAACCATGAATTTGATATGATGTGATTATGTATCATTATTCTCAGAACTTGGTGTTTCCATGGCAGTCTTATTTTGATAGGAATAAATTTTCAAGTTTGGAATTGTTATTTTTTTGATTACTTTTGAGCCATATGTATGACCCATCTCTAAAATGTACTCTTCTTGAAGACTGATGCTCCTGAATTGAGCTGTGTTACTTTCTTTCCTCTGGTTCTTACTCCATCAAATTTGAGTATGCTTTGCGTACTCTTCAATTATGCGACTTTTCATTACGCAGATATATCATTTGCATATTTTGAATGTTATTTGTTGACTTTTTTATTGCATGAATATTTAATGTGCCACTTTATTACACAACTTTGCAATGCCAATTTTATTTTTTCTCAGTTTTTGGCTAAACTTCAGAATACCTGGCCACTTATTAGCATCTCATTTAATAAGAATAGCAACTATTATTCCTCGCTCTTCAAAGCACACCAACACATGTAAATAGAGTGGACGGGTAGTCTGAAGTTGCTCCCAGGGTTTCCAGTGTATTTTATCCTGTATCGTAGAGTAGATCTTCCACTGACGACCACCTGTTTTGTCCAGGTGAATCATCCATACATTTATTTAAGGGTTTAAATAACTTTGTACCGAAGTATTTAACAGAGTATTTAACAAGGCTTTCCCTGATTTAATATGGAACTAGAAGAACTAATGACCTGCACCCACCAAAGCCTAAGAACAATATGGGAAAGAGAACCTTTAAGTATGCAGGGACTCAGGGGACTATTCATTTTAATTCTTTACCCACTCATATTAAAACTGCCCCGTCTTTTAGTAATAAAAAAGTTTGCTAATTAAGCATTGTTATTCGTAATTGTTTATTTCCTGTAAAGTTGTGGACTTTGATCACTATACTTATAGATTTTAGCTTTTATTTTAGGATTTTTAAATTGAATCTAATTGTACTTAGGATCTTACGATTTTTTTGTTGCTTAGGAGTTTTTACGGTGTAAATAATTTTAGACCATTTTAAATTGTATATCCCTTTATTTCCCAGGGCCCCTATGAATACTAGCCTCCTAGCTGAATGGGCTACCCTGGCTAAATAAAGTTACTTATTTACATGTACACAAAGGGAGGATTGCCTCTGAGCAACATCCAGTTAATTGACGATTTACAAAAGGTCACACATACAAAACCCCATTTGATCCACACCGCGTGTTCGACTGTATCTTGTAACCAATTTCATTGTAGGCAAGATTTTAATTTAACAAATTGTAGGCAAGAAAGGGTACAAATAAAGGTAATAGTTGTTTTTTTTTTGGGGGGGGGGTGGATTTTGATAATTATTTAGATTTTGTTATTTGCTCCCAAAATAAAGGTATTCATTCATCACTTTCTTGCGTGCTGTTGTTTTTTTTTGTCATTTTGGAAACTTCCTTTTTTTGCTGTTGGATGCGATTGTTTGTGCGCCTTCTCTTGTTGCCTTCTTTCTAATGCAATAATTTTATTCTCGTTTATCTGATCTGCTTTTTACTTTTTTTGCTTCATGACGATATCATGTCTTTAAGTTCTTCCATGTATTCATCCACGTGTCGCATGAAATGAGACATTCCGTGATAAAATTCCCCGGGGAAGATTGTATGGCAAAAGACAGCCTGAGACAAGATTAGTAGAAACCTGAAGAGGAATGGTTTACTATTATTTTTGAAGGATGGGTGGGCGCTAATTCTTTCTGCGCATCCTTACTGCGCACGCAGATTCACACATCTCGTCATGCGTAAGAATAATCAAAGGCTCCTTAGAGCAAGCTCATGGTATTAATTGTTTGCACCCTTGAGTAACCTGCGATCTGCCATTCTTTGCAAAGTTTATACCTTTCTTCGTAGGCTGCACGTGCCAGATTTGTTATGTTTGTAAGAAGGGATTGCCCCGACTTAGTTCAACAAGAGAGTTACTGTTGAGGAAAAAGATTGTTATTATTACTCAGAAAGAACATTGACATTTTTTCGAAATAAGGAACATTGTTAATCAACAGGAAATACAACATGTAGTAGGCTGATCTTTGCAAATAGACATTTTTCCTGTGTTTTTTTTTCCATGTTTGTTTGTTAATGATTGTTTCAATTGAGACATGTGAAATACTATTATCTATTTTTTTAAAAAAAGAGGCTGTTATTGTTGAAGAAACATTTTGAAAGTGCTATGTTAATCATTAAATGTCACCAAAAAATATTTTTATACATTCTACGGTACATCCAGTAAATATTCATATAACAAGGTCCAATGATCGAAAGACACATGCCAGGACCTCGCTGTTCGGTACCTTCCGTGTACCAAATGGAGGAAAATACTCATCACTGCACTTTTATGGATTGTTAACAGCCGATCTATCGGTGTTACTCGTATATCCATGTACAGTTACCACAGGTCTGTAGCTGCTTCGCAAGCAAAGTGTATGTTTTGGCTGTTATCGGCTCGATTCGAACTTGGTGTGTGAATTCTAATGCAAATATCTGGGAACGGTCTGCCCAAAATAACCCGTTTTTACTGTGAATGAAGCAGCTGACACTATAATAATAATAATAATAATAATAATAATAATAATAATAATAATAATAATAATAGGTAATTTATATAGCGCTCATGTCCTATGTTCAAGGCGCTTTACAATAATTGACCTTTCTATCTAAGAATAATGATAAAATGAATAAGAAAATACTCTAGTAATTAAAAATACCTAAAAATATGATAGTAATAACGTAAGTTACAATAAAGTTCTAGAATAATGGGGATATCACCGTCGTCATCTAGCTTCCTTCATTTTAAATTAGCGCGAAACTCATTTTGCGATGGAATGGAACAAGACCATTTCGGACCTGTCATGATCCATTCGACACCATGAAATTTTCGAACTTTGGTTCAATGGATTGCGCCCAATGAATTCGGTGTCGACAACAGGGACCGGACCACGGACAGGATCACGGACCGTATCACTTTTCCTCGTCTCATTCTTCTCGCCGGCTTCGCCGGTTCTCGGTTGCCTTTTTCACCTTTGACCGCGATACTCTACTAGTAAGTAAGTAAGTAAGTAAGTAAGTGAGTAAAATCTTTATTTAAACTCGGTTAAAAATCTTCAGTTATACTAATAGTATTTTAATTACAATTATTTTTAAAAATAATTGCCGAGTGGGCATCGGATATTTTAAGTGCGCGGTTGATTTTCTTCTTAAACTGCCCAATTGATCTAATCGCCCTAACATTTTCAGGAAGAAAATTCCATAGTAAGGCACGACTATAGCCAAAGCTACGTTTCAAATAGTGGGTACGCGGCTTGGGTAAGTTTAACTTACAAAGAATCGCGCATGTCATAGTCTGTGTGTCGCTCACTGAATAAATCTTGCAAGTACACTGGGGCTAACCCGTTGAGAGATTTAAACATCATAATAGCCTTCTGTTTTCGTCTTCTTAATGAAAGCTTGTCCCACTTCAAAGTTTCAAGAAGCAGGCTACCCCAACAAATGAGCCTGCTCGCAGTCTAGACCACGGACCAGATCCCGGACCGGATCCCGGACCGGATCACGGATCGGATCACACAAGAAAAAAAAGTTTTAAACAAAAAAAAATGACAAATCGGTTTTTAGATTAAGATAATAAAAAATAAAAAGAGAAAATAAAAGTGGAAAACTAAAATATGTTAAATATAAAAAAAAGAAATGTTGCGTTACAAGCCAAAATAAAGTTTGCGAGACATAATGGAGCACAGGCCACTCCGAAAGTTGTTTTGCTGAGAGACTTTCATAGAGGAGTTTTGTGAAGTGAACCCCACCATGCAAGAAAGCAATCGAGAGGTAGGCATCATTTCATCAGACATTATTTTTTCATATATTATTACAGTTAATGAGAAATCTTACGTACGAAACCTCAAGTGCATGACTTTCTTAAAGGAGCTACGTCACGGTTTGCGTATCTTGAACAAAGTAGCCTAGTTTTTTCAAGTTCGTAATTTGCAGTCCTCGTTAATCTTTGCCATTCCTAACGATCCCAGGCTCATTCCGTTTTGATTTGTTCTTGCCTCAAGCGTTTTCTACCCTTGAACACGATCATTTTAAGGTCTTATTCTACTTAAAGGCAACTCCTTACAACCCTCAAAATGACTTATCGTGGCGTAACTCCTAAAATGTTGTTTGTTCTCCTAATGTTGGGTTATCGATCAGGCTATCGATGTTATTCCTAGAATTTTTGTAAAGCTACATTTTTTGGGTTGGGTGGCCAAACGGTGAAAAAATTGCTTTGACTTGCGTGCAAATTTGATCTCGACCAAAGTGAGCGCAAGTCATCGCATGTCAACGCAAGTGCACGCAAGGCCTGGCCAAACGGTGTCGAGTTTAGACCCAAGTTTTCAACTTGCGTCTACTTGCGGCTCCGTTTAGCCAGGACATTAAGGTGGCTGAACACAGTTTTTGATATGTCTGTTTCATTTACCTTTTTCTCTAAAACCTTCGATCCGATTTACAAAAAAATAACTCTTGCACGCCTTGCGTGCCTATGTTTAGACCCAAGCCAGTCTCCCAGAATGCACTGCAAGGCATTATAAACATTTGCGTTGCGTCATTATGCTAAGAAAGAAACACTGCTCTAGGGATCGTGGAGCAGGCTTGCTTTCTTTCCCGCAGAAAGCAAACTGTAAGCCTCCGGTTACGTGGTGACATGTTCGAGATTTCCAAGCGTTTAGAGCAAGCTAACCTAGCTGCAAATCCACAGGAACATTTGGAAGAGGAGCACGTGAAAGCTGGTCGAAACGCCGAACTTTCGTTCGCGTCTTCTTTGCGTTTAAAGAGTGGACTTGACAGCTCATCAGTGTTTTGCTGCTTGAGGATCCCTGACAAATACCAAGCAAGGAAACGAGAAATCGATGTTGTGGTGCTCAACGTTGATGGGATTTTTTGTATTGAGGTAAAATGTTGGTCAGGAACTGTAACAAGAAGTGAAGATGGGTCCAAATGGATCCAAACAAGAACCAAACAGATCTCCAACAACACTTTCGCCACAAAACACATTGAACACGAAAATAGCGTAACAGAGACTGAGACCAAGGCTCGCCTGCTTAGAGACTATCTGTGTAGAAAAGAGGTTTATGTCTCAGAGAAGTTGTTTCACAGTCGAGTTGTGTTCTGCAACACAAACCTCGAGCTGGATGAAAAGATATCAAATAATAGGACAGTCGTCATTAAACCGAGTGACCGTGACCAATTCATTCAAAGTTTTAGTCGTGGGTTCTTGAAAAGTTTGCCAGAGCTAGTTGTGCCATCATGGATTTCTGGAAAACTGTCCTATTCACAGCTGAGCCAGATCAGAACCATACTTTCTTCAACTGGGACCTGGGATGTGATTCATTTGAACGGAGGAAGACAGCTTTACGGGGATTTCAAGGGATGCACAGGGGTTTCTCTCGACCGGCAGAAGTGCGAAGCAATGGTGTTTTCGCACCAGAGAAGTCGTACTATGGGTATGGCATGGGCACTGCTCGGCTATACTCCGCAGGTCTCAGTGTCCTTGTTAGAGCGAGGTGGAACCGGCTGGTTATGGAACTCCTACTGTGCTTCACTGAAAATACCATACAACACTGATGTTGTTTTCCGTATCTGCGGTGAAGAAGTAGACTCGAAGATTCCAGCTAACGATATTGAACGAATATCTATCAGCATCTGATAACAGAGTGTAGAGCTGTTAAGCCTTCTATCGTAAAGGAGGAATGTACCACAACTTTCTTGTGAAAATCAAAATTTCATGCGTTATGAACCAATCACACGGAATCACTTGACACGGTTTGCTGTTGGCGTCAGGTCTGAGAAAATTATCATAGCAATTGGTTATTTAAAATTTGTACTTACTAAGTTCATTTCTCAATTCTACTTCGTGTGGTAATGGAATACCTACCACAATATTATATCAGTGGACAAAAGTTGAAATTTTTGTTTATTTGGGGTTTGTTTTTCATAATAATCTGTAATAATAAAACACCTATATTAACAAACACTTGTATATTTTGTTTTGTTGGGTTCCTAACCACTCTTCTCGTAGTTGATATATATTCAGCAAAGAACTTGTCACTTCTGACGATGTTAAAGTCCAATTGTGTATGTAATTCTTATTAGTGTAAATTTAATGTTAGTGAAATTAAAAAATTTAGGCCACCGAATCAAATACTAATTTTAGTCGACTTGAATGAATAAGTTCGGCTGATTTGATTTAAATGTTGCATTCTTTTGCCGAATAAAATTGCCGAGCGCAAGCGACATGTTAATTCCCATTTGAGCAAACATAATTTGTTAAACATAATTGTTCAGTTCCAGAAAATATCCATGCCCACCCCTTGGAAGGTTAAC
>CM042752.1:10997-21464 GCA_022496165.2 Catalaphyllia jardinei
CTATTGCTTAAACTAGAAAATTTACTGCGATTATTATTCTTCACTTTCACTTTAGAATAGGAATTGTTGTGCTCGCGCTTGTCCTTGGGCTTGTGCTTACGTCGCTAGTGAAAACCAGGCTTTACTCTTATTATGTCCAGCCATGAGCGTTTTGCACAAAGAGTATTGGTCCTGCCTACAGCTTTCGTCACACCACTTTCACAATTAGGAACTCACCAAACACTCTCAGGACATTGAGAGTCGTGTTAGTTATACAAGGAACTTTGGACAGGAATTTCTGATGTTTTCTGCTATGAACTGATGTTTCTGTCCTAAGAAGAAATTATAACAGACTGTTAATTTAAATATAAACAAGACTCCTATATTAGTTTAACATCACTGTTCGGAAATTATCCACTTTTGTAGCGATAGTTATATCTTAATTGCAAGGGCATTGCATTCATAATACTGTACATATCTAGTAAACATGGACATGTCAATTGATGAATATAACTATACCGCCAAAACCATTGTCTTTCATTCTTGTGTCCAATTATGCAATCCCGTTGTTTCTCCCAAAAACTTAAACAGACAACCAAGTACATCAAACCTGCTTAAAGGTATTTCACCAGTCTTTTCATCCACGTAATCTAATTTGAGCTCTTCTGTAAACAACAAAAAAGGATGAAATAAATAATCTTGAATACTACACACTGCAAATAACAGGAAGAAATCTTTCACCTGGAATGTCTTCATCTTCATCATCTTCTTCCTCGTCATCTTGACTAAGTCCTCTTGATCTTTTGTCATTTTCATTCACGTCCCCGTCTGCAATTTCCTTTTAAAATAGCAATAATACTTCCGTTAACAGCAGTGTAAAGTTACTCTGTTCTTCTCTGGGATTAGAAGTTAACCAAGGTACTGTTTTCTATTTTGACAAACGTTAACATAACTATCATTTTGGACTGACTGGAGGAGAAAAAATATTTGATTTGGTGCAATGGTGAAACTACTGGACAAAAGGGGAAATGGGAATCCTCATTTCTCTGTAAGAAAACAAACTAAAGATGGATAGAAAAAATGGAATAATAAAGTTTATTATCTTTTGTCTCACGATGTAGTCCTCTTCAGGCGATGAGGTCGACTGATTACAAGGCACCATTTATATCACGAAGGTCGGCTGTGATTGGTGCATGTCGACCTTTTCATTGTTGCATCGTTCTGGTGAGTAGCTGTTCCTTCAGATATCCGCTGTTGTATCGGTTCCTGCTGTCTACAGGATTCCCTGCGAGCGCGACAAAGTATGCATTGGGGAAACAGACTTCCGCCGTTTCTGAACACGCCCCACGAGCTTGCCTACTATCCATTTGAAACAACGTTCATCTACCACCGAGAACGACAACCTTTTCCCCACAAAAAATGGAATGATGTTACGCGAGCTTTAAGGGGATGTTTTCTAGTACTTAAACTAGATTTACACATTTTGATTTCCTTTCAGTTTCACACTGTCCACCAGCACCAGCACCCTTCCCACGACCTGTCATGTAGAACTGATGTGGATGTAGATGACTGTTAACAACTTCAACTAAATTTTGAAACTGACGCTAAGCTTGCTTTGAAGAAATTAAAAGACCTGTCACTTTACTTACAGGGTTGAATTTGACTCTTAAATGAAAAATTGAACTCTAATTTGTGACTGAAAAGGGTCAAACAAACAGTTTGAAGGAAGGAAACACATGCAGTGGGACTTACCCCATTCTCTGCTAAGACATCCTCAGCTTCATCTTCGACATACACATAATCAAAGGGATTGCCATGGCTAGAGTACCGCGAGAAGAAACCTGTTCATACGAAACCTTAAATCAGTACCGAGAATACTAACTCTATTCTGTTACTCTCCACTAAAAATACTGAATTCATCATGCCGTTACTGACTGAAACGATAATTATTCTTCTATGAGTACATGTGAGTACATTAAAAAGCACAACTTTTTAAGCTTTGTACTGGAGTAAAAGGACATTAGGAGATTCCCCACAAATGTTAAAAATAGACATGCGAAGGAGATCATCACAACATGTAAGAATAAAGTTGAATATTCAATATTCAATATTCAACTTTCCCTAGAAAGTATTAACACTGAATTGCACCGTTGTCTTGTCTTTACTCACTTAAGGTTTTGAGGGGATTGTGTGATTGGCTAGAATCAAGAACTAAAAGCTTGATGATTGAAGGTCACTAGGGATAGGGGTTCATGGCTTTGCTTATGGCAACAGAAAACAGTAATATATCAAACTGGACATAGCAACTGCCAAGTACATGTACGCCAAGGTTTACACACCTGTGTCTGTGGTAACATGAACTGTTCCAGAAGGGGTTCTTTTGTGAGTTTTGATGAGAGGTTGTTGGTGTTTCATAAAACGGAATTCCTGCAATAAATGTTCTAATGATCAAATGCCTGTTTGATACACCTATGGTCCATGAAATAGCAGCTACAGGGCATACTGACTCACATGGCTTCTATGGCGTGCTTGCTGGTTAGCTCAACTAACACTCCTATAACCTTACTACAGTAGAACTCTGGTTATAGCCATTAGGGCTAGGGTTAGGGCGAAGGTTGTCACATTAGACATACAGAGCTTGAAAAATACTTCCATCTGGGAATCTGTAAGATGTAGATTTTCCTGGCAGGCAAGGAACTGTTCATTCTCACTTGCCTGATGGGCAAAGGCTCAGACAGATCAGCTGCCAACTAAATTAAAAACAGACTAAACTAAGACTTGCTTGTCCAAAGCACAAACTGGAACTCAACATTTCTCAAGCCCTGTACACATAGTGTGGTATCAGTTTTTATTAATTTACCGAAAGATCATCGATTTTGAATGACGCCTTAACAGGACATAACTCCCAAGCATCATTTTCCAGGAACATGCGTAGTTCATCCATCCTTGACCTGTGGTATGTCTTAAAATACTTCACAGTCTGTGTCCGAATGGAATCATGGAGATCTTCTGATGTACTGCCACAAAATTCTTCACCAACAGCAATCAATCTGGGAAAAGGACAATGAAATATGTGGCTGTGCTGGACATGTGTACTCTTTGCACTACCATACTCAAGTAACTAACTGTGCTGTCTATTATATTCATTGCACACTATTACACCACATATACATGTATTTCTAACAACACCAGTGTACTAAATAATTTTTTTTAAAAAATGGTGGTGGCAAGGAAAGACTTGTTACCTGTTCACGAGATCCAAGACGTAAATGAAGTCATCATATTTAAAATAAGACAGATCATGTGCAAGAATGTGTGCTTTTATTCTCTCTTGGACTTCCTGAAAGTAACCATTGATAGAAATTATCATTTAAGGAGTCTTTTCATATTATTAAACAACGCAAATGTGGTATTACTGTAAGTAAATTCAACTGAGCGTTTTAAAGTTGTGAGAGTTTGCTTGATTGTTTGTAGCCATGGCGCTGTAATGGCAGGGAATCCTGTGTTTCTCTCACCATAAAATTTGAGTCAATTTCATTCGAGTTTACCTCTGATCACCATATTCAACACAACTGGGAATACTAAAATTACCAGTGCGTGACTTAACAAAAGACCAAAACTTTTTCGGCTTGGAAGGCAAAGATGTTGTTAACTTAGCAACGTAATTCCGGTACGCTTTATTCAAACCCTCCTTCACCTTATTGCTAAAGGACTTGTATTGAACCCACTTAACAGGATCCCCTGATGATTTTGCTTTTCTCCACAAGCGCCGTTTCCTCAAAACTAGGATTCTTAATTCAGAATTAAACCATGGAACATTCCTTTTATGCTTAAGCGACTTGGTTGGAATGTTACGCTCAACTGCCTCCAAAAACAGAGCTTTCCATACATCCCAAACATCATTCATATCATCCACTAAGAAAGCAGTATTCCAAGGTATATTTGAGAAATCATCTCGCAGATCATTCCAATTAGCAGAGCCAAAGTCATAAACAATCCTAGGACTTTGTTTAGGTCGTAAGATTTTAAGCTTCATGTTAAATTCAATAGAATTATGATCAGAATTGCCAAGTCCCTCGTTCACACCAAGGTCAAACAACAGATCAGGAGCCGTGGATAACACCAAATCCAATATATTATCGCCCCTGGTAGGATTCAAGACCATTTGATGGAAAAAATAATCTTGAGATATGGAGCAAAAGGTCGAGGATAATGTATCATAACCAATAGGAGCAGACGGATTGGACCAGTCAACATTGGGTAGATTGAAATCTCCAAGTAATAAAGTTGTTAAATTATTTCCACTTCTCTCTAACAGGCATAATGATTTTTCTAACTCCAGCAAATACGAAACATCTGAAGAAGGATTTTTTTTCTCCTTATATTATTTACATATTTGTACAGTGGTATGAAGCATTATTACACTTAAACTTAAACACCATTGCTGCATTCAGGAGAACTTCTGTGGAATACGCTTTCTGCTATTAAATTTACGGTAGAAAAGTCTGATTTCAAGTGATTTTAATGGCAACGACTGACCGAATTGTTTTGTAGTAAAACTTCAAAATTCGTACGAAAATTCACAGCGGAAAAAAAACTATTGGAGAACTTAACAGGCAACATAAGTGCAACTAACATAAAGTAGATCAAAAAATATTTGTTCTTTAATACATCTTTCCTTGTCTAGTATCCAAGCTACTCGTTGGCTGCGAAGATTTTTACAAATCGTTAGTAGACGCCACGCCACCCGATTCAATGACAAAGTTACATAAACAAACCCGTTTGTAATCGACTGCAAAACCAGTTTACTGCTGGGAAAAAAAACATGTTATTTGCCGGCTTGGGTCGGTCCATATGGAGAAGACCTGTGACCGAGGGCTTGAAAAAGCTTCCCGAGGCCGCAGGCCGAGGGCAGCATTTTCAGTCACAGTTTTTCACCATACGGACCTCCCAGCCGGCAAGTAACATATATGTATTTTTAAAAATATTTGCCTGTGAGTGTTAAAAAAGAACTTGCACAAGACTCATGAAGACTGGAAATAGTTTTCCCTGTCAGTGTGTGTCAAAGGTCTCAAACAGTTTAAGACGCTGGCAACTAATGAATAGTGTAACAGCTCTTGCGGCAAACAAGGCTGCAACACTTGAATCAATTGATTACATGTAATCTTCAACAGGTGCTGACCAATAAGGAATCAATTACCTTCCATATCCTATTGAGTCCGTGTTCTAGTTTTTGCTGAATGTAATTTTTGTTGTAAGTGGCCTCAGCAGAAGGCTCATCCTGTTCAGCCTCACTTACATGCATAGCAGGGTCATACTGCTCATGCCATTTAATTATGTGGTGATAGTTTAACATGACAGACCACAGCACCTGAAATAAAGCATATCAACAATTAGGTAGGGGACAATGGTAGTCAAAACTTCAGCTGTCTAAAATGGCACAACAATAGTCTTTTTGTGATATATATATGAAATAATTCATATTTGAACTGCGGTTATAGATGCGAAGTGAAGTATTTACTGCGAGGATCATACTTCACTTGCAATAGTCTTTTTCTTCTCAACAAACAAACTAATGACTTGGCCTCTTCCAATACTTAACTCAACAATTCTGGGTTTAATTTGACGAATGGTTTGAACCCAGGAGTATCAGTAGTTCGTATTGTGTGATCGTCCGGGTGAGTGTAGTTCTGAAAAGGACTGTTGTTGGTGACTGAGGTTTTGACAACCTGAGCGGAAGTCATCTTCAGAGTCAAGGGTTGAGTTCACTTGACTCTGAAGATGGCTTCCGCTCAGGTTGTCGAAACGTCAGTCACCAACAACAGTTCTTTTCAGAACTACACTCACCCGGACGATCACACAATACGAACTATTAGTTTGACGAGTAACAACATATTTTGTTCAAAATAACTACACGTCTATTTTCCTACTCAGTGACACTTGAGGGGCAGCAAGTGAGTTGACAGAATATGCTCTCATCTCGTCCCTCATCGTGCCCTGCAGGACACCTAAAGCCATTCAGAAATGCTCTCCACCCATTCCAGTCGTTCGCAGATGCTGTTGCTGCCCCCCATGACTGCCATCCCATCTCCCTTTGCCTCTCTCGTTTTGCACTCCTCCTCCATGTTGTTTGTGGCCTACCCTGTCTACTGTTGCCACCCGATGCCCAGATCAGTGCAGTTCTGCCTGTGTTATTTCCATCTACCCACAGGACATGTCAGATCCATCTCCAGCTCTGTGTCTTTGTCTGCACCAACAGTAGTAGTATATTGGTCCACCTGTCCATATCCTCATTTAAAATTTAGTTTAGCCAGAAAACTCTGTATCTTTCTCGTGCATATCCTGTGAAAAGCTTCTAGTTTGTTCATGTCTGCAGCTGTGATTCTCCACATCTCTGCCATACAGTAAGATGGCCACTACATCGATGTTTAAAATGCACAGCTTAGTCTTAGAGCTGTACTTTAACGATCACCACAAGGGCTGTAGTGTGGCTAAAGGACTCCTTGGACTCCTTGCAAGGGCCAGTCTTCATTTGATGTCTACCTCCATGCTGCCTTGCTCATCTAAGACTGTGCCGAGGAAGGTGAATGCTTCAATGTCTTCTAACTCATTGTCGCCAACAGTGATCACGTCATTCTTTTTTACAGTTAAGGCACATGGTCTTGCTGGGGTTCATGTTAAGACTCACTACTTTGCCTATGTCATGAAGGGAGGATGTCTTCTCCTGGTTGACATTGTGTCTGCTTGCAAGATTGAGATACAATCTGCACAGTACAGGGCTTCTAGGACAGTGGGGGGATTTCAAAGCAGTCCCCTTCTTTTGTCAAGTGTTTTTCTCATGACCCAATCAGTCACAATAATGAAGACGAAGCTAGACATAACACAACCCTGCTTCACTTCTCACCTCGAACCAGTCTGATGTTCCCCAGCCTAAGTATGGAGCTTAAGCTCTGATCATGTAGGTCTCTGATGCTGTTGATGTACATACTAGGGATGCCGTGCTCTTGCATGATGACCCATAACTTCTCTCTGATAACACTATCAAATACTTTCCTGAAGTCAACGAAGTTCACATAGATGAGGGCCTGCCATTCCATGCATCGATCAAGGATGTGTGAATATCTGCTCCCTAGTCCCCCTTCCTTGTCTGAAGCCAGCCTGCTGCTAGTGCAGCCTCTCATCTACACCCTTCTTGATTCTGTCAGTCAGAATTCTACAGAAGACCTTCGATGGCACTGATAGGAGGGATATACCACAGTAGTTGTTACATAATGGTCAGATTCTCTTTCTTAGGGATTTTCACAATGAATGATCTTCTCCACTCTGACAAAACTCTCTGTTTAGCCATAATCTTATTTAACAGCACATGGAGCTTTTTGATTGTATCGTCGTACGTACATTTGAGCATTTCTGCTCTGATGGAAACCATCCTCAGGCTTTTTCCATTCTATAGTCTAATAATGGTCTCTTTCTGATGTTGCTATCTCAGGTAGCTGCTGCACAGCAACAGCCCTAGTGCCATCTGATAACTCAGTTCCTGTGTAATCTACATTGAGCACCTCTTCAAAGCGCTCCTTCCATCTTTCAAGGATTTCCTCTTCATTCATTAACAGCTTCCCACATTTGTTTCTGACGGCCATCACCATGTGTCTTAGCCTGAACTATCTGCTTCATCACTCTATAGAGGTTACAACAACAACAACTTTACTTCACCCCGTGGTTAGAAAAGAAAATGAATTTACAAATATGATATATCCAAGGAAAGGTAAAAATGATAGGGTTGCTGGCAGGCAGCCAGATGTAAGGAAAAAGCACCTGAGAAGAGGTCCCTAATGACAAGGTTTGCAGAGCGAAGTTTCAAGTGCGGGGGGGGGGGGGGGGGGGCTAATGCGAACGCATTAGCGTGAGTCAATTCGGGTGGTCTGGGGGCATGCTCCCCAGGGGAAATTTGAAATTAAAGTCTTCTGAAATGGCTAGAAATGAACTGCCAATAGTGAAGTTAATTTTTAATAAAACAACAAGCAACAAACTGGCCTTACCATTTGATCAAATTTAAATGAATAGACTAACTTCTAAGCTAAACCCAACAGACGCATTTTTAAGTCGGATTCTCTGAAGGTGCCAAAGTTGCTTTTTCGATTCTCATTGAGAGCTGCAAACGCATTGGCAATATATATAAGACAAAGTTTGTCTGTTCTCTGTTTGTGGGTATTTAGTATTGTAAAAATGCTAAATCTTGTTTGTGTCCTTGTCGAGAGTAGTAACATTTTCAGTCTCTGAGCAGAAGAAAAGTATCTCTCGCCTGCTGCACTGGTTGCTGGATTTACAAGAAGAAGTTTACTTATGGTTATGACTTCACTTATCATACACTTTTCGGCTTCAATAGGCTGCTTGATCTTGGCTAAAATGTCATCTAACCACCACTTGAAGATTCATTACCATCATCTCCATGATTTGTTCCAAGAAAATGCAGCTCTGTCAAACTATCTTGGCAATTAAGGGCACTTAACTAAAGGAGACTCTTTTCATACACGTGGAAACTTGCTTTGTTAAAAAGGTTATCAATTGCTTTGACCATTAGGTCAACTGCCTCAAAGTACATGTATATCGTATATGCGTCTGAAATGTTCCTGTGGTGTTGTAAAATACGACGGGGGGCCCTCTTCCAATTTCAAAACTGCTAGGTGCTCGGTTTTGCCTAGATAAGGGTGGTTCCGAGATGGAAGGATGCTTTTTACTCTTGGTTACAACTGTGTCATACAATGATTTATTTGGAAGCACTCATTATTCCACATCTTCTGCAGGACCTGTTTTGTAAGATTGGCAACTCGTTGCCCACTAACAGCGGACATCTTTGTTTTTGCAATGTTTTGGATAGGTTAACTGTATGTGAGAACAGCTGCTCACCCAAATGTAGTTCAAAGAAGAAGTCAAAAGGCATTGATTTGGGCTTGACATCCAATAATCCTGCCACACACATCTGCCTCTAGCTTTTGGTCAAGACAAACGATCCACTTCTGAAGAAGAGCTGAGTAATTATGTATGATGCATTGAAAGCACCTTGTTCGCACTGTCCCTCTGGTAGGACAAACGCTTGTGATACCTCCAGCTGCAGGTTCCTCGTTAAGGTTTTCCTTTATGTCTCCCAATAGACGTTCCCATTTTGGAGAAAATTTTGACGGTTATGACGTCTTTTGCTGTGTCCATTGTATTTAAGGTCAACTTACAGTTTTTTTTTTACTGCGTCCTTTACACTAAAACCTAATGAATGTCCATGGCAGTGAGTGGGATGAGCTTTGTGCTGAACGTCCTGGATTGTCTTAGCTATGCCAGTTTTATGTCCAGACATGTTACTTACACTGTTGTAACATTGTCCTCTGCAGTTAATTAATGATACTTATAGTTTTAGTAACACGTCTATAATCACCAACACTATCGTTACCGCACCTGTAACAGATATGTTAAAAAAAAAACAAGAAAATCTTCAGAGACCTCCAGGTGTCTATCAATCCATCGGATACATATGGTTAACTGTTCTTTGTTTCTTATATCTGTGTACTCATCAGAAATAAGTGCAAAAAATCCACCACGGATATCTGCTACATGTACTAAATTGCGGATGACATTATTTGCCAGGATAGAAATAATTTCGTTTTAAATCTTGTGTGAGGGGTACTCATTTTCCTTCCCCTCTAACCATTTTACCAAGACAGCTTGATCCTTCTCTCTTAGTTTGAGCAGCTGGATAAAGTTAGATTCTTTGTCCGTGTCTCCTTGCATCGGCATTGCTTGCCGAGCAAGGTACTGCAAACATTCTATCATTTTGAGCAGACAGAACCGGTTAGTTTCCATAGTTTTTTTGGCTGCATTGTTTGACATTTCGATAATATTTCCACAACTATCAGGAATGCTAATTTGAAACTCCGGCCATGGCCAGCTTCACCTTGTGACACTCAGAAAGTTGATGTTCCTTGAATCGTACAAAAGCCTTCTTCCAGCTGGAAAATCCGTGTGAAATGAAAACCCATTCTTTATTTCTAGCAGTGCGCAGATTCAATTTTTCATTCTGTTGGACACAATGAAACACACCACAGTCGCTTTGCTCATTATAATGAAGCCAGGAAAAGTAGGTGAACCATTTTGCTCAAAATGAGCGATTTGCCAAATGTTTCCTTGGGAAAAGTAAAATTTGTTGGTTGAAACGGTTCTGTTATAAGGAGATGAATGTCTACTGAAGCTATGGAATGTTCTGCCTCTAGTGGTTGGGTGGGGAATGTGGGCCTATGTGGTTGTTCAGCCGTAGAATTTGTAGCTTGAATATCAGTTAATTATTTTATTGGCAATTGGTCGGCAAGATTTTTTTGCACGCAGGTTCTAAAATTGATCATATATATGACGTGTGATGCACAGACATATTAGTAAGCTTTCATTTCTCCATACGTTAACCCTTTCATGCGCAATGTTGACTTATAGATTTTACTCTGTCTA
>CM042752.1:46600-62277 GCA_022496165.2 Catalaphyllia jardinei
TTATTATTATTATTATTATTATTATTATTATTATTATTATTATTATTTTATTTTTTTTTAATATCTCGGTTTACATTCACCAAATTCTGTTCGTGCTACTTTCAATTTTGCTCTTCGTCTTTTTTGAGCTCAGTCTCCAATGAATATTTTCAACATAAACAAACCAAATGATTTGGTAATTTTTATTTGCAACTTTCTCACGGCGAAAGTAAAAGGTAGAGCGACCTATGTGCCTGTCTAGATGAGAGGATATCGAGACCACAGTCAATGTCGATTTTAGCCAACCAAATTTTTTTGAATTTTCATGGTAGTTCCCAGTCCTTGCGAGTTAAGACCATATCATAATATTTCTCATCAATAATAGCTGGGTTCACCATTTCAGATAAAATTAAAGGAAAAAAGATTTTTGATGATAGAAACAAGTTCCTCCACCTCCACCGACTCTCTCCCGTTGGATATAAGCCTGTTTGCTGTTTTTTCTAAAACTTCTCCCAGTCTTCCTTTTGTAAATTATTCGTCCCAGCCTCCAAGCAAAAAGAAATGGTTGTATCCTGTTCGTTGATATGGTCCTCTTCTGAAGTGTTATTTAAATTTCCACCTTTGGTTTGCTCACTTTTTTTCGTATCTATACAGATATTAAACGTATTCAGCAGCACAGAGTAGTAATTACTGTCTCGGAAATTGACAGATGTTAGTCCTGTAGTGAATATCAAAATAAAAATCACGGCTAATACGGTAAATAGACGAAACGCAATGGTTGGCCCTGCTACACGGATTAGGCTCCCCCCAATCACAAGGCCGAGAATGCCACCCAGGCCCCAGTAGATGCTCTGAAAAACGCCTGGTGAAAAACAGAGAGAGACACAGTGTTAATTTTAAAATTGATGTTAAATGCAAACAAATTCAAACAGGAAGGTTGTCTCCATCCAGCCGGGATAGCAACAGTTAGTGTTCGTTGGTGTTCGCAGTTTAACACAGGTCAGTCCTGAGTCGTTTAACGAGTAAACACCTAGTAAAAACAACCACAATAACTTATTAAATATTTGTTATTCTCTAGTCTGTCGGCAAAGCTTCAGAAGTCATAGATTATATAGCTTTTTGATTCATAGTAACAATGTCGTCTAGTCTCGTTATCTTATAATTGGAATAAAAAAGCGAATTTTTGCGCGAGCTAGAAGTTTGTTTTCACTACTGACTCAGGTACTAAAAACTGGTGACAACTTTTATCTCATCTGAACCCGTGTTTGGAGAAGTTATCCAAAGAATAATTACAGTCAAACTAAGTGAAGCGTACCCGTCAAGATTACATTAATGAACTGATTATTTGAAACTTGAACCCGCTAGTCGTTTCAAGAATGCAATAATGAATTGATTATTCGAAACTGAACTCGCTCGCTCGATCGAAGAATACGGCTAACGGGTTCCGTTTTCGAAAAATCAATTCAGTGTTGCGACTAGTAAGTTTCAAACCTACTAGTCTTTTCTAGAATGTATAAATAGTGAATTGGTTTTTCGGAAACGGAACCCGTTAGCCGTATTCTTCGATCGATCGAGCGAGTTCAATATTCGAATAATCAATTCATTATTGCATTCTTGAAACGACTAGCGGGTTCAAATTTCAAATAATCAGTTCATTAATGCAATCTTGAGGGGTACGCTTCACTTAGTTTGACTGTAAAATCACTGTTTCATTACCTTGCATGGTTGAGATGCAATCCAGAGGCGACGAATGTGCTAGATACGTGGCACATACCACGAATGAATTACCAAATGCGAATCCTTCGATAAAACCAAGTGGAACAATCTGCCAAGAGCTTGTGATGAACGAGCAGGCAAAGTGATTAAACATGTACAACACGAGAGAAGAGAATATCATATTTATATTGCCAATACGGTTTATTAGTTTGTGGCTCACAAATAAAGCAAGAGGCTCGCCAAGAAAGCGGAAGAGATTTATTGTAGCCGACGTTGCGTGTGCCACTTTAGCTTCAGCGATATATGAAGAATGAAAGTTTAAAATGACTGTGTGTGAGAAGCCCATGAAAGCCGCGCTTGCGATGAACGTTCCATGATGCTTCGTGTAATATATAGTTTTCAGCCTTTCGTATGGAGAATTTTCAGATGCCCTTTGCGGTACCTCAAACTTGATTAATACCAGTAATGTCACAATCGTAAGCACACAGAAAAAGCAAAAGTTGATTATATAGTCAGCGTAAGTGTGTCCACAAACAGGCCGCTGAGAATTGTTAACTAGCGTTCCGGTGATTAGGAAGAACATTAAGAAACCTACTGAGCCAAACATCTTTTGATATCCGTACGTACATGTTCCTTCCTCAGTTTGCTTGGCGAGTAAGACAGCGTCAGCTACAAAGAAAACTGGACAGAAGAATATCTCCTCAAAAACTACAAGAGCTAAAGCTCCAAGAAAGATATGATAGAGACGGGAAGTGTTTTCTCTCAGTTCATTTCTTATGGTAAAATTTAAGTCCATGATACTTGGCAAGTTTTTGGATTTTGATCTAAGATGTGAAGCCGTGAAGTGTGGTGACGCTGACATGATGAAGCTGTGATTCTTGTTTATATTAGTGTCGTTCAGTTCTTTGTTAGAATAGAAAGACTCTCGGCCATTTCCACTTCCTGATAAAATATCGTTTTCAGTAACCTGCAGTAGTCCTGAGCCAGAACCAGCCGTTATTTCGACACGTTCAACTAAATCATTACTGCTTAAGTTGTCGCCGGGATTCTTAGGAATCAGCTTTGATTGTAATGTAAAGTATTCAGTTGCTCTTCTTCGTCGGAAAAATCCTGTCTGCATCTCTGTGGAGTTGATGACTGTCCAGTCAGTTTGGTTGAGAGAAACCAACTGACACATCTGTCCAGTAGGTTCAACAAATGCCAGTGAAATTGTTCCAATAAGCCACATAAAACTACAAAACTGGAGGATTATTTTTTTAGGTAAACACTGATCGGCCAGTAAGCCCCATAATGGACTTAAAACAAGTTGTATAAACGGCCGAACCCAACCGAGAATTTGCACTTGATAAGAGGAGAATCCAATCTGTCGAAAATATGAAGGCAGAAAAGGGAACGTTGTTGCCATTGAGCTGTAGACGAAGAAAAAGAACATTTTGAAAACAAGAAGAGGTTTGTCAACCCTAGCAAGGTGGACATCTCGTTGAGCGATAAATCTCTTAATTGTCGAGTGGCTGTAATGCATTTGTTCAGCAAATTCAATGTCTCTTTTCGCTCTTTTTACGCTTAATTTCCATTTACCCAGATACGTCTTTGGCCTCAAACAAAGAAGTTACGCTACTCTACCATAAATATCCTATGAGATAAGAAGAAATATATAGCGCTTGGACAAAGTGACATCCGGGACTTGATACTACGGGTGGAGGGAAAACCTGCTGGTGGCCTACAGGCTCTGTTGTCAATCACAGGATGAAAAGGAAGAAACAAACATGTGGAATACATGTGAGGTCGTATACGTTTGAAAACAAAGCTTCGATATGGAATCTAAGAGTATGTGATGATGACCAGCCTGAACGCGAACATCTCCAACTTAAACACTGTTTTGCCCAAGTTGATGATGAACAAATTGCGCAAAAAATGTAGATTTGAGAGGAAGGACTAACAAACTAGTGAACAAATAAACAAAAATCTAAAAAGAAGGAGCCAACGTGATTTTAACCCATGAGCACCTTTGGTCCCATCACGATGCTCTTGATGCAATTAGTGGAATATTTCTTCATTTGACTTGTCTGTACTCTACAAATAAATTCATAAGCACCACTTGTCCCACTTTCATTATAATTTATTCACTTAAACTCAAAAAGATCAGGTCAGTTATAGAGCCCCATATTGATCCTTCTTGACTTGAAGACAAAGTTGAAGTCCTTAACTTACGCACTAGCTCCCTACTGACTTTTGTCCGTCAAAACTCAAAATTTACGTTGAAGTTGAAAATGGTAAATGTCTACGATTTGAAAACTCGTTGGTATTGCAAATTCCTACTGGTTTAGTTGAGCACGCCTCGACGTTTATTTGAAGTCTGGTGTTGCTTAAGCTTTCAATGGGATATTCAAAAGCTGATTCTTCTCACTTCTTAATCAGTCTGGGAGTTCAAGAGAGGCTGCAAACTGGCTCAGCTCTGTAACAACGAAGAAGATTTTCCCGTTTAACGTTAAGGTTGCCTAAAATGACGAATTGTTTAATAGGAGACCGAGTTTTAAATAAACCGACCTTGAGGTTTAATGACCTTTAACCGAGAGAAGCTCGATCAAAAAAAGTTGAATCAATGATCTGCATTAATCCTTGAATTTCAGAAGATCTTCGTGTTTACTTTAGATAACCGTAGAATATCCAATTTGGGTCCAAAATTAAGAACCGTTGAGCGCTCTGACGGGATACCATTTCAGTTCTCTTCACCAATGATTTGACCGAATCGTGCCAAGATTGCACCAAACCAAATTTTTTACCTTTCTCCCGGGATGGATATGGCAAGCGGGTTACAAACGTTTTCCTTTCACTGATTTAGTCATTTCAGTTGATTTTTGTTATTTGGTACATAAGCACCATTGTTACGATACAATTAAGAATGGACTGGTGGAATAATGGTGCTTTCAACAGGTACGCTTTTGGAAGGTTCTTGACATCACAGGTAGTTGTTTATATTCTACCGCTAGGAAAATCTCATCCGCTGGAAAGTGTGAAATAAATTTGAAAAAGTACAGGAGGAAATTTGACATTTTTCTCTCGGCTCTCTGAAGAAGATAAAAATGATTCAAGAAGAAGACAATTGCCCCCTGAAAGGAAGGGTGGAAGGAGAGGAAAGCAGACCAGAAAGCCCAGAGACTCTTACAGATTCACTGTGTGACGAATTACATGTGGATAAGACACTTTTACTCTACAAAGCATTTTATTTTATTTTCTTCGCCGGATTTGGAGCCTCCTTTCCATATATGTCGTTATATTTCAAGCAAATAGGTCTTAATGCAAGCTCAGTGGGGATTCTGGCGGGAATTAGACCCATTATTCAGTTTATAAGTGGACCATTTTGGGCCATTTTAGCCGATAGATTCAAGGCGAGAAAGGCAGTTTTGCTGTTTTCAATTTTCTCATGGCTAGTCATGACTGTGGCTCTTTTAATTCCTACACCTCACAAGACGCAATGCAGAAATTTGATGGCTAATCTGAACAGTACTCAGAAGCATTTGTCAGTACTTAGACGGCAACGTTCGACAAAGCCTGTTATTGATAAGAGGAGGCAACACAACATATCATTCCCTGTTTTCGATGAAAGCTTGAAAGTCTATGGCAGTGCTACCGTCAAACTTAACACGTTTTCATTCCTTAGGAATTCTCCTTTTCAAGCGTATTTCTTAAAGAGTTCTCATAGAGAACCTGAATATGCAGTCAGACTGACCAGCTCCAACACTTATGAATTGGTTTATGACGACAACGAAGTTTATCAAGTCTATATTTATCTGCTGATTTTAGTCGTAAGTGGAGAGTTTCTTGAAGCACCGACCTTTATCATGACTGATACTGCTCTGTTGCAAAAGTTAGGGGAGAAACGAAGACACTATGGTAAAACCCGATTATTTGGCTCGTTAGGTTTCGCGTTTGGTTCGTTGATGGTCGGAGGGTTACTCGATAGCACAGAGTATAGATACTGTGGGCAAGTGATGAACAATTACAACGTCCTGTTTTACTCGTTTGCTATTGTTATGGCAATTGCATTTGTCTTTGGTGCTTGGATGTTTGAATTTACATACGAAGAACCCACAAATAGCAAAAATGGCGAAAACAATGGCTCTACAATGGAAATTTTGACATTACTTCTGAAATTCCAATACGCTTTTTTTCTACTTATATCTTTCTTTATTGGCTTTTCAAATGGCCTATTTTTTAATTTCTTAAACTGGTATCTTGAGGACCTCGGCGCCAGCAAATTATTGATGGGCGTTACAACAATTTTCCGTGCTATCGCTCTTACTTTTGCTTTCATATTTAACTCATTCTTGTCAGATTTATGCGGACATGTTCAGCTTATGCTATTGAGCGTTGCTGGATATTTCATTTTGTTTGGAGGTTTCTCCATTATCCAGAATCCTTGGTGGGCATTGCCACTAGAGTTCTTGGACGGGATGATGTACGGTACTACTTGGTCGACAGCTGTTACTCATCTTGCTGATGCCACGCCCAAAGGAGGCGCTGCCACAATGCAAGGTTAGTAGTGATCCTCCCCATTATAATGATTCCTGTTTTACAACGTCTTGGGTATCTGTAAGTCATTTTAGTTATGTATTTCTTCAGTTAAGTATTAAATTGAAAAATCCTTTTCGATTCTAATAAGGAAAACGCGTTCTTCATGGACCTTAAAAAGTGACTGAAAACAGTTATATTTCCAGCTCTTTCCATCCCGTTCACAAGTTTATTTCAATCTCTGCAAAACGGTGCACCTTAGCTTGCTTAACACAATTCGACTACAGAACATGGGGGTCGTCTAGCTCGTTTTTGTGTTATAAACACATCAAGCTAAAGTAAGGGTGTTCATAACAGGTTGCATTTTTGCTGCGGCAACCTGTTTTACAAAGATTACCACAACTTATCCACAAATTATTAGGTATTTGCATCATTTCAATATTAATCATAACAATTACAATTTCATCAATTTCCACAAATATTATTTTTAGGTCCTCTCCACTGTATACACCAATCACAACATTGCTTACAATCACTATAGCAACCAATTCAAGAGACTAACTTTGTAAAATTGTGGAGGTTTAGTCTCTAGGGACTGTTTTGAATTTTTAATTATGATATTAAATGACCATTACATGTAAAAGCTCTTCTTCCCTGTAAACTTTTACTTTTGTGGGAAATTATAATTGTTATGATTAATCGGTAGCAGGACATCGTGTCGTCCAATTCAGTCCGTAATCATCCTCGTGAATAACAAATCGAACTCCCGCTTTTAGCGGTCATCCGATTTTGTTAATCACTCGCATGATTATAGACTGAATGAGACTCCACTCAGTCCTATTATCGTTACGTATCATCACTTGATCTGTCAAACTGCTGGAAAGTCTGGAAACTGTTGCGTCTCAATTTGTGTTAGGAGAAATCGATTAATTAAGTCAACTGATACACAGTGAAAAGAATGGGTGATGAGCTGTGAACAAAATTTCTGATTACCGAAAACCTTCATCGCAACAAGAAGCACCCTCATGAATGGATAGTAACACTAATTATGTTTTTTCATTCAAGGCATCCTTCAGGGAATTTACTTTGGGCTAGGAGGAGGATTGGGCGCCATTCTTGGTGGAGTACTTATAGATGGATACGGTGTAGTTCCTTCATTCCGTTTGGGGGCTCTTATGTCGATTGGGGTTTTAATTGTCGGCGGATTCATCCAACTTTGTATTTTAAAACAAAAGAAAAACATGAAGAAGGAAGCAAAGGAACCTGTGTAACATACAAGAAATAAGCGTATCCAAAGCACCATAGAACGGGTATAACAAGATAATATAAGAACTTTATTAATGTGTGGAAGTTGCTAGCATACAATGCACACTAATTGGGGCCACGTACCTACAATTTCTTATCTAATGATTAATCACGAAATTAGAATTAGAATCAGCTGAGATATTATACAGGTAATGCTTGCATCCACAAAGATCACATTGAATCAGCTAAGATATTAGGGAGCTTTAGAAACTACGGCGGCGACGCCGAGGACAACGTCGATTAGAAAATGAATTTAGATTTTACCTACGAATCTCGGGATACTCTTAAATCATTTACTTTGTTTACCACTATCATAGCTATCGCGAAACTGAATCTGGGACACCGCAATAAATTTGAAATATAATTTTAAAAACTTAACCGTCGTAGTTCACGTTCTACAGACAACGCAGAATTAGGTCGTTTCACGTTGTTGTTTTACAGAGGACGGCAAAGAAATGTACAAAAAGTTATAGCCCACGTGCACAGCTATTGTTCTGCTCATTAAACCTTTTGTTTAGCGACGTTCTCCCGCCGTTGCCGTCGTGGTTATCTTAGGCCCCGTTTACACGGGTCCGGACAAATTTTTGCACGGAAGAATTTTGTTCCTGGACCGCCTGTTTACATGGATCCGTGCAAATTCTGTTGCAGTGCTGTTTACACGGTTCCGTGCAAAGTTTAGACCAGTCGCGGTATTTGATTCCAGGCCACATGGGAGACATTCAAGCAAGGAAATGCTGAGCATTGGTATGTACAGTACCCCTGAACATCCAAAATCACTCTTCTTTGAGTCTTGACAACCTTCTAACTCACTGCAACAACAACATTCGCTCATGTTTGAAGGGAAGGGACGCTACAATTATTTCCACACTGTTGCAGTAAATAATACACTGTGTCAAGAGATAATCAGTTGATCTACATCAAGAACGCATTAGTTTAAATAATTATAAGAAATTGAATAGACTTGACTGTTATTTTCAAAGGTATATTATTCGAGTTAGAAGAAGGTGCGAAAATAGTAAACACGCGTCATGCGCTACCATTATTTATATCTTTAGTCTTTGACTTCTATATATCTCTGCCTTCGAGTCTGTCCTTCAGAGCTCGAATTATTTGCTGGCATCCACCTCCTTGTATTTGGTTGTCTTTTCTTAGTTGGCCAGAAGCTTGGCGGCTGGGTGCTTAGAAAAACACTAGTAAATAAATCAGCTTGGTCGTCATTGAGTGAACTTCTACTTCACGTCTTCAGCGATATAATAATTTTCAGAGTCTTCTGAGTCAAAATCACTTTGGAATCCGACGAAGTAGAAGGCATTGTTACTAGAAACAGAAATCTGTTGACTGTAAAGTCTCAGCGAAAAACTGCAAAATGGCTCCTACAGTAATGCAAAATAGAAGACCTGACTGGGACAGCCGAAGCGTTCGTTCTCGATTTGACGTCACAGCTTCTACTCTCCCCAGATTCCCCATGCGCGGTCGCGAACCATTGTAAACTCGGTTTTCACGGGGTATAAAAATTCTAGGATTTAACCAAATCTAACTAATCTAATTTTTGCGCCAAATTACTCCACAAAATAAGCCTTATTATTTAGCGAAAACAATTTTTGGTTAGGTGCACTTTAATAGCTGGCGACTCGTCCCAGATCGTGTCTATGGAGATATTTCAACACCATTTTTCCAATTCTGGAATATTTGCTATCAGAAATGCAATCCAGTTACGCTTTTTAAAGTGTCTTGTTAGTTATCCCGTGGAAAACCGTTGAAATGAAAAACTGTTCTCGGCATCGAATCACTTTTCCCCAAAGACAACAAGGCCTCACGCCTGCTTAACAAAGTTAAGTACTGCTCGGCGCGGTTACTCCTTGGCTGGGTGGCAAAATTGGAATACCCCGTGTAGTAATAATTTCTTTTTCTGTTATTTGGCTTCCCTTCCTAAGGTGGTATGATTGACTATAGAACTGCTAGTCCTGTTTTAAGCGGGTTTTTAGTATTTATCAACAATTTGTCGATATAACTCCTGCTGTTTTTCTGGCCATAGCATGATGAACTCAGTCTCGACGGTGAACAACACGAATGACTTCATTCTGGTAACCAACTCATGTGAACCTAACTTTTTGCCCACTTAATTTTTTGTTAAATGTTTAGTGAAATTCGCCATGTTACAGGTAGATGAGCGTAAATTTGGCGATATGTAACTATTTGCAGAGTAGGCAAGCGAAAAAATCACGGGGTATTTTACTGTATCTTATATTGTGCAACTTAACAATGCTTACCGAGTCAAGTAAATATTTTCCGCTCTAAGACTCCACAGAATTTTGAGTTAAATTCACCATTTGAAAGTTCGGTTGATATCCATTCGTATATTCCATTTTGTCGTGCTTTTAACGGCGAACAGCAATGCTGTTGCCCCACCATTTTAGATGTACTCGTTACACAAAAGGCATATTCCTCTTTGTCATATTTATATTGCCCGCGACCTCGTTTATGTTTTTCCGTAGCAGGTGGAAATCAAAACATTTCTCTGTTGGTGAAATGTTTTAGCGTGCTCCTGAAACGTAGGTGACTTGGATGTTGTTCGTCGATGGCGATGGTGTGAACAACAGCTTCACAAGGAACCTAGACTCTTTTGTTCCTGAAGCTTTTGTTCGTTAAAAAGTGTTGAAATCATTACACTTTGATTTGTTTGGTTGGTTTTGGTTGTTTGCAACACATTCTCTAGTATCTCAGTATGGTTTATTTAGTGAGCGGTTGCGATCCTCCATTTAATTCCATTCTGCGTCGGCATCCGGCTGTGACATGAATATGATACAATAGCCGATTAGCTGAAATAATTTGTGACGATCGTAGAGACCACGCGATATTTGTGTGGTTGAGATATGTAGCATAGCGGCAAAACTATTGTAAACATGGAATGTTGGTCGCGACACAAGGAGTTTTGCAGTAAATGCAGAATGGAGACACGAATAAGAGTAACACTATAAACTATAAAATGAAACTCCCGATTTTGATGTTGTTACACCCGCTTTCAGTGTTACGTGCATAGGCAAAATTTTCGTGGGCGTTGGTAAAACCCGTGACGGTCGAACATCCGTGAAGGTCAAAATGGGTAAAACCCGTGACGGTCTTGTCCGTGACATACACGTGACGATCCGTGACAAATCCAAATTCGCTTTATAAACCTAAGTTTTTGCTGAAATCCGTGACGGTCTACAGAAAATCCGTGGCGGATAAAGGCTAAATTCGCTTTATAAACCTAAGTTTTCATTGAAAATCCGTGACGGCCAAATTTGCTTTATAAACCTGAGCTTTTGCTGAAATCCGTGACGGCGTACAGAAAATCGGTGACCGATGAAGGCGAAATTAGCTTTAAAAACCTAAGTTTTCATTGAAAATCCGTGACGGCCTACAGAAAATCTGTGACGGATGAAGGCCAAATTCGCTTTATAAACCTAAGTTTTCATTGAAAATCCGTGACGGATGAAGGCCAAATTCGCTTTATAAACCTAAGTTTTCATTGAAAATCCGTGACGGATGAAGGCCAAATTCGCTTTATAAACTTAAGTTTTCATTTAAAATCCGTGACGGCCACGTGACACATCCGTGACGGTCATCACATTTTGACCTTCACGGGTGTTGACCGTCACTGGTTTTACCAAGGCCATTTTCATCTTCCGACATGCTATTTAAACGGCTGTTCAACTGCGAAGCAGGCAATTTTTCATGTTATTAGCGGAAGAAATGACAAATAAATGATAATTACTGCCATGAAATGGCTGAAGAAGTTTGTGAACATTGCATGTTTCCAGATTTACAAGGTAATTAAACGATTTGCGTGTAGTCTATCAGCTCTCAATAGTGACTTCCGGTAGAATTAGGCCGCTAACACGTTAGTATTCGAAAGATGTAAACATTCAGAATAGTAGCTAAAAGTCGAGTTTGATCGTAAAAGGGTCCGTTGTGTTAACATTTTTATGTGGGTTAGGTTACATAACATGTCCAAAGATGGCATGTCGAAAGACGAACGAAGATGTCGCCATGCACGTGACACTAAAAGCTTTTGTAACATAGAGCAACAATGTCACATAGATGTTTGCTTTATTTTACATTTGGAATTTCGCAATGCTCGGTGATTTTTCGCATTCGTTGCCTAATGCGTGCTAGTAGGGTTAGTAGGTTCCACGCCATTGTTGTCAGGTTTTGTATTATCACATTTTTGGAGTTTTAATTTGAAGCTTAGGCTTAAATTTTGCACTTATCTGTTGTTAATTTGAAAATCTTTGAAATAAAACATTTTGTTCAACGTGAAATCACTGCTTTGCCTCTGGCCCGCTCAATAAAATTAAGCCCTGCTCTGCAGGGTTCCGTCTTGGCTGGGTGACCAGATTGGAATCCCTCTTGTTGATATGATTTTTTTTCGTATTTTTTTATCTTTTCTTTTCCCTACGATTGTCAGTGACAGCAGATTTGGTAGTCCTGTTTGAATTACTTCTTTTTTATTGATGATGTCATCATTTTACTTCTGGTGTTGTTCTCGTCAGAGCATAATAAAGCCAATCTTAGCCTCACACAGCGTGAATGACTTGATCACCGACTCATGCGAACGAAACGTTTTGCCTGTCATTTTCACAGATTCGATGGTGGACTGCGCCCCCACTGGGGTACTCCCCGAAAAATTGGGTGGGAGTGTGCGGCCCTCTTCCCAAAACCCTTACCCTTTTATGACAAAAATCTGCGATATTCCCTACCCTATTTAAGACCTGACCCTTAAATCAAAATGATGAAAAAGTGGCTTCTTCTTAGAAACATGCACATATCAAGGCTAGAGTGCAAAAACCATACCCCATCTATGAACAAAATGGCCAAAATTGGCTAAAATCGATACCCTTTTTATGACAAAAACGGCTGAAAAACCATACCCTTAAGGGCCGCACATACCTATGTAGGCCATATAAGGGATTACCCCCGGGACTGCGCCATGTGACAGGCAGATTAGCGTAGACATTGCGATTTTTGCTACGATTTATAGGCTACGGACGGTGATAAGCGAAAAATTAACGGCTTATTTCACTGAAGCTGACGTGTAATTGTGACACATTCGTAAAACGATTTGATTGCTGACCGACTCAAGTGAATAGTAATTAAATCTAATAGAACTCTACAAATTGAGATCAAACATAAGAGAGTGATGTAGATATGTCCAAGTTTTCGGCTGAATTTATTGTGATCGCGACGCAAAAACGGCAATTCTACTTTTTGTTAATTTTCTCAAATTCAAAACCTCTCTGGCAAGTTTGCACGAGGCTTTCTGCGGGAATTCAGTGAACAATTTTGACTGCCAAGCGTTTAGTTTATTTGAGACCGTGACCGGCAGTCGGATATTAAAAGACCGTTGCGATTTTATGGTACGCACAAGCTTGGAGAATTCGTCCTCTGCAAATCCATAATAATTTTTAGAATCTCTTGGCTATTCCAAACAAACATCGCATCTTCTCATTAGGTTCGAAAAACGCTTTCTGGCGCTTTCACGTTTTATTATTGATGTTATCATTTTACTTTTGGTGTTAATCTCGTCAGAGCATAATAAAGACAATCTTAGCCTTGAACAGCGTAAATGACTTGATCACTGACTCATGTAAACGAAACGTTTTGCCTGTCATTTTCATAGATTTAATGGCTAAGTGCGCCATGTGACAGGCAGATCAGCGTAGACATTGCGATTTTTGCTCCGATTTAGAGACTACGGACGTTGATTTTATGGTATGCACAAGCTTGGAGAATTCGTCCACTACAAATCCATAATAATTTTTAGAATGTCTTGACTATCCCATACAAACATCGCATTTTCTCATTAGGTTGAAAAGACGCTCTCTCTAGCAATTCTTTGAAATGAAACTTTTTGCTCAGCGTGGAATCTCTCCCCCGCTCAACAAAGTTAAGCCCTGCGTCTTGGCTGGGTGACCAGATTGGAATCCCCCTTGTTGTTATGAAATTCTTTTTCGTATTTTTTATCTTTTCCTTTCCCTACGGTTATGTCAGTGACAGAAGGTTTGGTAGTCCTGTTTGAAAATTTTTGTTTGTTGTTGATGTTATCATTTGACTTTTGGTGTTGTTCTCGTCATGGGCGTAGCCAGGAGTTTTCAAAGGGGGGTCACACTGAGTCATACAGAGGGTACTCACCAGATTGTCACCTGAAAATTGTAGGTTGTTTGCTTACAAAAAGGCTCACAAAGGGGGGGGGGGTCACGGGCACCCCAGGACCCCCCTCTGGCTACGCCCTTGGTTCTCGCGTCAAAGCATAATAAAGACAATCTTAGCCTAAAACAGCGTGAATGACTTGATCACCGACTCATGTGAACGAAACGTTTTGCCTGTCATTTTCACATATTTAATGGTTGACTGCGCCATATGACAGGGAGATTAGTGTAGATATTGGGATTTTTGCTATGATTTAGAGGCTACGGACGTTGATAAGCAAAAATATGACGGCACTTTCACTGAAGCTGTCGTGTAATTGTGACACATCGTAACACGATTCGATCGCTGACCGACTCGAGTGAATAATAATTAAATGTAATAGAACTGAAATTGAGAAAAAACATAATTGTAAAGGATCATTTTAATAGGCCGAGCCGTCTTTCCCTGAAAGTGATTTGAATATGTCCAAGTTTTCGGCTGAATTTATTGCGGTCGCGGCGCGAAAACCACAATTCTACTTTTTGTTAGATTTGTCAAATTCAAAACCTCTCTGGCAAGTTTGTACGAGGAGCTCTGCGGGAATTCAGTAAACAATTTTGACTGCTGGGCAATTAATTTATTTGAGATCGTGACCGGCAGTCGGGTATTAAAAGATCATTGCGATTTTATGGTATGCACAAGCTTGGAGAATTCGTCCACTACAAATCCATAACAATTTTTAGAATCTCTTGGCTATTCCAAACAAACATCGCATCTTCTCATTAGATTCAAAAGAGGCTTTCTGTAGCATGTAGCTATTCTTTGAAAACTTTTTGCTCAGCGTGGAATCAGTATTCCCCAAGGAGAGCTTTGCCTCTCGCTTGCTCAACAAAATTAAGCCCCGCTCAGCACGGCTCCGTCTTGGCTGGGTGACCAGATTGGAATACCCCTTGTTGTTATAATTTTTTTTCGTATTTTTATCTTTTCTTATCCTTACGGTTATGTCAGTGACAGCAGGTTTGCTAGTCCTGTTTGAAAATTTAGATTAGCGTAGATATTTCGATTTTTGCTACGATTTAGAGACTACAGACGTTGATGAGCGAAAAAACAGCGTATTTCACTCAAGCTGCTGTGTGATTGTGATACATTGGTAACACGATTCGATCGCTGACCGACTCGAGTGAACAATAATTAAATCTAATAGAACTAAAATTGAGACAAAACATAATTGTAAAGGATCATTTTAATAAGCCGAGTCGTCTTTCTCTAAAAGTGATGTAAATATGTTCAAGTTTTTGGCTAAAATTATTGCGGTCGCAGCGCGAAGCCGCAATTCTACTTTTTGTTAGATTTGTCAAATTCCAAACCTCTCTGGCAAGTTTGTACGAGGCTTTCTGCGGGGATTCAGTGAGCAATTTTGACTGCCGGGCATTCACTTTATTTAGTGAGGTTCCTTTCTGTGGGGCTGTGAAAAGTCGAAAATGCGTCACGATTGCGCCACATGACTAACTCCGTGCCACGCAATGCGAGATGAATGAAGTGGAACTTTGGTTTCCAAAAACTAACAAGTCAAGTCAAGTTCATTGTTCACAAGCTGGTTTGCAGGTGTAACACACAGAAAGTTGAAATAAAGAAACTAAAATTAAGAAAATCCCTTGAGCAAGTAACTGAGAAGATATGAGTTTAAAATTTAAGATTCAAATCTATTTACATAAGACCAGTTATAACTTATTCATAAAATGAAATTAAGCAACGACTAATTAATAATATAGATAGAAAGATAGAAAGCTTTACGATCACATTAAACCTGACATATCTTACAGACCTTCTTTCTTTCTTTGAACAGGTAAGTCAGCGCTGTGTTTCTGAGCAAGCTATGGAAAGCCAACCAAGAAAAATTGAACCAGTATCATACCATGGAAGTCTCTACTTTGTCTTTACAGAGGCCTGTGATAAACTCTTTCCTGGCATTCCTAGAGCTACCATTAAAAGTC
>CM042752.1:66759-85089 GCA_022496165.2 Catalaphyllia jardinei
CTCAGTTGGTAGAGCATCGCACCGGTATCGCGGAGGTCATGGGTTCGTATAAACTCTTGTTCTTAGGCCATCGTAGCTTGATTAAGAAAATAACACAAACAGCGGTGATAAACATTGTATTCCAAAGCATTTTTACATAGAACTTAAAGAGGCGGGTAACACCGAATTGGCTGTAATCATCTCATATCCAAAACGACCGATTGGAATAATTTTTTTTATATATAACAAACGTCCCCAAAATATAGAAAACTAAACCAAACAAAAAAATCCCCCAAAATATTACGCGCACGCTAACATAATTGTGGAGCATGGTATAATGGCTCCGTCATAGCCCATGATGGTTAAACCAATAAAAACTCTAGAATTAAATTATCCAATGATCCAGTCTTTAAAGCTCTATCGGGGGAGTGTCAATAAACTATTGTGTTTTATTATCCAACTGCACTTCGTATAGAGTACAAATAACGCCCAAAACGAGTACAAATATCACGCGGTATTTGTATTCCAGAGGACCGGTTAGACAGGTTTCCTGCCGCTGATCAATCAGTTAGCTAGATTTCCCGCATTCCCCGTAAATAAATATCCGCGAAATTCGCCCGCACGGACATAACAATTTGGCGTGTTGGATAACAAATCTCCAAGAGAAAATCATGGTCTCTTGAAATCTCTTATTAAACGTTTTGTTATGTAGTATCGCTGATAATTTTTAGTTATTTGTATTTTCACTCGCCCTACGGGCTCGTCAAAATACGGCACAACTCGTAAAAATACTCAGCGATACTTCACAACAAAACGTCTAATAAGATCTATCAATTTTTCGAGTTTAAGAACGAGGCCCACAAAAGCTAATTTGCAAGTGAATAAAAGAACACTAAAATGGCGGCCATTTTGGAATAAGACGTATGTGCCTCTATAACAGGGTCGTAACGAGGTATATTTTTTCGTAAATGATCCCATATTTTTACCCAAAAGTTTGATCCCTGATCCCGAAAACGATGAGAATTTTGATCCCTGAACCCGCAAAAATTTGTTGATCCCACGAGATTTTCCTCATAGTTTTGCCTCAATTTCATAAAAACTTGATAACTGAACGACAGTAATCGTGCCAGTGGAAGATAGAACTGTCTGTAATTTCTTTTAAAAGGAAAACACTGTTCCCAAAGTTCGTTATTAATTATAATTATCCAAGCATTAGATGCCTACCTGAATTAACTCGATTGATCTCCATTTCTCCTGTTCGACTTCGTCCATTGTAGACCTCAATGTCTCACAATCAGCGCTTGAAAGGACACTGCACTAATTGTAAGTATTTTTAGGTGCTTAAATAATCAAGGAAAACTTGCGTGATTCTGTCTAATTCATCGACATATAGTAATTTACAAATCGATTGATCTAATGCTTCGTTACTGTTCTTTCTTGCAATGTAGGGGAATTGTGTATGACGATCATTATTGGTTGAAAAAAGAATCAATAATGTAAAATATTTTACAATTACTCAGTAAGGGACTGGAGGTGAACATGAACAGCAATGTATATTTTACCGGCTATGAGGTAAATAATTGTTTAAGTATATACCACGACAGTGAATTGCAGGAGATTCCTGGTATAAATAACGTTTTACGAAATTTATCGTTCAGTACTCAATCATGACTCGATAGTTAAAAGAAATCTAGTAACTTGCACGAAAATTGTTCAGTACTTCACAAGATTGTCTTTTTTTCGTAATATATCTTAGGGATTATTGAAAAACACAAAAAAATTTCTGGTAATGTTAAACAACGCGCGGTGGCCTCATGGTTAGTGCGCTCGTCCGCAGATCGAGAGGCTTTGCCGGGGACACTGTGATGCTGTGTTCTTGTTCTTGGTTCTCACAGTGCCTCTCTCCACGCAGGAGCATAAATGGGTACCGGTGAATTGTTGAGGAAACCTAAAAAATTGCGGGGGAGTGTGTTGCGATGGATTACCATCCCATTCAGGGGAACTACAGAAAACTACAGAAACCGGTATAAGCTCCGAAGGTTATGGGTCAGTCGGCTCCAAGGCTTCACAATTCTTCGAATGTTAAACCAAATATCTTGTTACTCTTCTCCCGGATCTGCTGTGCCCAGCTTCAAAGCGCGTCGGTTGGTCATCATCATCTTCACGGTTGTCGTCGTCAGTTCCTTCAGCGTCACTGCTCTCCGAATCATGCTCGTTGGACCCATTAGCCAAGTTTTTCAGGCGCTGCTCCTCATTTCTGCTTAGGATATATGTCTCACCATTTTGATCGACTGATGCAATGCTCAGAATACACTGAGGTGGGTTCGTTTTATCTTCATCGCCGACAATGTAAACAAGAGGATCTTCTTCTGACGGCTCCAGCCAGTTTAGATGCATGGTGCGCTCAAGGATGCCATCATTGCTACGATGAAGGTCATCGCGAAGAATTCCCAGGAAAAAGGGCTCCAAATATTGCTTTCAATTGTGCTTCAGAGCAACCACATCTCCCTTTGAAAAGAGTACCGGACGAGTTTCAACTGCCGGTGTTGCTTGCTGTCCATCGTTCACGGCTTGAAGTTCCTGGAGCATGTCAACAACATTGTCTGTTTGAGATGAAATAACTCGTCGGATCATGGTTAAAGCCAGCGGCAGAGTTCCGGCTCTTTCTTTTGTTTTGTCTCTGACTCTTTGCTGGCGAACGCCTTGTCCGAATTCCTTAGCAAAGAGCTTCAAATCTCTTGCTTCTTGTTTTAAAATGTCCTTTTCCTTCGCGCTGTCTTCTTCTTCAAGATCAGTTTTATTACCGTTATTTGAATGCCCCTCCGTTGAGGTTGGGCACGATTTGGGTGGCTGTGTTTCCGGCTCGTTACCTTTTACAGTAGGGTTTGCGACGATGTAAAGTCTATTCATGTCAACATGGTTGATATAGTTGGCATAATTGATTTCAAATTTCTTCATACAAAAAGTAAAATCCTCTTCTCGTACAATGGGCATTACTTCAAAACCGTCATGGTAATAAATCTTGATGGAAGACATATTGCCATAAGCCTGTTTGACCATTTCTTTGCATTCATCTAAGGAGGGAGCTGTGGGAGCCATTTTTAATTCTAGGGTTCTTTTTGCGTCAGCTGCAAACATTCCAGAAACAGTGGGAGGCCATTTGAGTAGCTTAATGGGCATCGCAGAGACGGAGGTTTCTGCTGCAATAACCAAAAACCGCAGAATAGTGGCTTTGTCGATTGCTTTGTTATTTGAGTCGTTTCAGTGTAAAATTAATTTAAATATAACATTTAACTATAATGCAAACAACCACTTAACATCGAGCTTTATCTAAGATTGTTTACAGATTACAACATTTGGTGAAACTTTTACCAATAACCTCTGTTTTTCGTAAGTGTTTGGATTATGAAAGATCTACCATTTTTATAACAACTTAAAACTTATAAATAAAAGCAGAACTCACCTGAATCTTGTCTTGGAATGCCCCGTATAGCTTTTGATTCCTCTGTGATTACGGTTTCAATAGAAGACACCTGAGTAGCACTGTGTGGAAAATGGCATATGTGAACAGAACGTTAATTTATTGACCCACCATAGCATGAACAGGGCATCGTAGCGTATAAAAGTTTGTTTTACTCGCAAGATGTACAATCAATGGAGATATTAATCGCTTGTAATACCAGTCTATAAAACAGCTTCGACATAGAAATATGCCTTAGCAACGTTCACTGCCGTGATACTAAATCAGTGTAAAAAGGTGTTTGATTCTTACCTGACAGCTGTCGACTTTTCATTACTGTAAACAGCATACTGCTCCATCGAACTTTGCCTTTCCCTCCTCCTTTCTGTTTTCTCCTTCCTGTTCCAAAATCATTTTATTAAATAGAAAAAAATGTGACTGTGAGCCATTGAAATGGGTATGAAATGCACATTCGAATGTAACAATATTTCTGTATACATGCATCAAGCTTGGTAATCCAAGTTTGTTACGTTTATTTCAAACTTACATTTTCCTACTCAAGCAACCCTAACGGTAGTTAATGGACTGGGCTTAATAAAGATTTAGCAACAACAGAATATACTACATGTGATACGTTGTAGCTTTTTCAGTCTAAGTAAAACTTGCAATTACCTTCTCTCGGGGGAATAGCTGGACGATGACGAGGACCTAAATCAAGTAGAAACAAGCTAATATTAGCCGCGCACAGACATATTGTGTGCTAAGATTAGCCTGCATGGCGGCTGTTCAAAAGGGGAGGGAGCGTGGAAAGCTAGAAGAGCATGAGAACAGCTTCGCGCACTTCTCGCTTTTCCCTCTCCCTCCTTTTCGAACGCAGGCTCCCTCAGACCCCCCCCCCCCTCCCCTCTCTCACGAACTCTGACGTCCCAAACTAATATAACCTAGCTTCAAATATCTTTCTTATTCATGCGACGTATTTCAGCTCCAAAAAAGGTTAACAAATCGTGGCAAATATGGAAATAAAAAATAACAAAAACAACCTTTACCTTCTTCTCCCATGAAAGCGACGGTGATGATGCTTCCTTGCAGTTGAGGTTCGTGTACGTGATCGCGACCTGGACCGCCGAGACCTGCTCGACACGTTAAATATTAAATGTTATTAATTAAGTTTAGAAGCGTGCCAAATGGAAACCATGGATTTGATGCTGATTTGAGTAGCAATTCTATAATTTAAAAGGATGTAAAAAGGCTAAAAAGGGCACCATTTTATCACTATGAAATACATGGAATGGTTTGAAGACTTTGAAGAGGGGTTTGAACAATTTCCGCATGACTCCTGATTCCCTCCTGGAGCTAATGTCAGCAGAACGTGTTCAGTATCAGTTTTAGGGCTGGTTCTTTCGCTTTTTAAAAACAATTTCGCATGTAGTTATGCCAATTATTATCCCAACGTTCAGTCAGACCACACCAAGAAAAATTACACTTTAATACCTGCTCGATGAGCGCCTTGAGCTTCGGTCGTATCGTTTGGGTGACCAAGAACGTGATCTGGAATGAATGAAATTACATTTGGCCAAAAATATTGCAGAATTTAACAAGCAAACAGCTGAAAAAGGCTTTAAATCAAAATTTACCGTCTTAATGAGCGATCGTCCTTCTCAGTGTCCTTCTTCTTCCTTTTTCCCATGGAGAATTGATATATTGAATGTAACTGAAAAGATGTAATGAATCTCCCCGGGTGAATCTCTCGAGTACAACCCGGCTATAATAGCGCTAAGCCGCGAAGTCGAAAGGTCAACAACATCCAACAAAGGGCCAACGTGATCAAATCATGTCATATGACATATTATATGACATAACAGAGTGAGTGAGACGAAATATTTCAAAAAGTTATTAACGATTGCGTGACTAGCCACAACAGTACTGTGTTCGTCGATCAACAGATCAATCAATGAATCAAATGCCATGAAATGCAGTTTGAAATAAATCGTGCAATCTCAAAACATCAATCAAGCTGTTAAATCACAATAAAAGCGCATTGTGATATTTTAATGGTTATCTAGGACAGCCTGATCCCTGATTCCATGAAAAACACTGTTGATCCCGATCCCACGCGTCGTGATTCCAGATCCCGGGGCTATGATCCCTGATCCCGGCCCTTTTTAGGCCTTTGATCCCTGATCCCATATACCTCGTTACGACCCTGTCTATAAAAAAAAAAAATTCAGATAGGTTTGGCCCGAAATAAACTCCTTGTTTTTTTTATAATTGTAATCTCACCAAACCTTGACAATCGATTGTTGTTTCCCTGTATTAGTAAAGTTTATTTCAGTGTTAGGAACCTCCAAGAGATGAGATGATTTCTGTAATGTTTGTTTGGTTTGCAGGAATTCTTCAAGGAGTATTCTGGGGACTGGGTAATGGTGGAGGAACTATGATGAGTGGTGTTTTGATTGAAATGTTTGGCCTCACAAACACTTTTCGCGCATTTGCAATAGGCGGGGCAGCGGTATTAGCGATTCTAATACTCGCGCAACACACAGCGAGCTGCCTAGAGCAACAGCAAAAGCAAAGGCCAAATTATGAACTTTTATCTGACGGTGAAAAATCCAAGACTGAAGAACCGAAAGAAGTTTTGGACGAGGAGGCATCATCAAAGACCACCTAAACTGAATCAAGCTAAATGAGATAAACACACCCACGTAACAACAGCAACTTGCGTCCTCTATTGCCTGAAACCATAAAAAGTTTTTTTTTTAGTTTTTGCTGTCAGGAGATCGTGTCAAGGTAATGAAGTATGTGCATATATGAGTGTGGTTTAGAGGGGACGGGAGAGAAGGGAGAGAAAGAGAGGGTCGGTGGGAGGAGATGTTCGTCGGATTTGGGAGTCTGAAAAAACGGCATTTGTTTTTTTTACCGTTTTTAGGCGTTGCAAAATATTCTTATTCATTTGTATGGTATGTTTGAAAGGATTTTACTACTAGACGAGGGATTATTTCATCTGGGAAGAATGTATACATACTCTTGGAGCACCATATCGGATTGAAAGCCGTGAGAATATAAATTAGTGTGCATCGCTGTTTATTTGGTGATCCTGTCGAAAATGCAACTGATCACAGAGATTCCAGTAACTCCATCCAGACCCTCAAAAAAGACTAAAATGTTTAAGCAAGCAACTGGAACGATGATCCTGCTGGTAAACGTTGGATCAGTAGTGATCTAATCGGCGTCACATATAAAATGAAGAATTAATAAAAAAGCACAAACCGACACAACGTAGAATTATTTTTTTTTTGAAGGTGTACTATATTTCAACTGGCCAAACCAGCCGTAACAGAAATAATATACATACTGCGGTTACAAACATGACAAAACAACCCATGTTGTAAAGAGCTTTGATTAATTACTTAATGTTTCGTATGCCTCAACATACATCCTCAGAAGCGACGGTAGGATAATACAACAAGATATTCAAATGCTAATGAGAAAGACTGGAAACTAATAAGACAATTGCGAAAACAAACTGATAATATACAGACCCTATTTAAGTCTGCTGGACAATATATAAAAGGCTAGTAAAGTAAAAGTTTTTCGCTGCCCACATTTTCGTTTAAAGAAGGTTTTAAATCCTCAATCAACAATGATTCTTTAATTCTGCAATGCACATCAGAACGCCCGCGCTCCTCGCCCGAACTTCTCGGGAGGGTAGACCAGAAACGAGAGGGTGACGGAAATCGAGCCTATCTTACAAGCTGCAAATAACACACCGTTTTATGTACTCGTGTTGTAGGAGGGACTAGATGGGGATGTGTTGTCAGTCATAAATTGAATTTCACTGATTATAAGGTTAATAAGCCAGCCGAGGTCACGATGCGGTGCTTATTCGAAGAATTCCGTATAACACAAATCACTATAAACTAACTCCAAATCAACATTGGAAATTTCTCTTTCGTCAAAGCGATGTTAACATTAGTCCGTTCAAAGTCATTATTCTGTCTAAAATTCTTGCAATAAGTTGATCTGCTGTCAAGGCGCTCATGGCAGTCACAACACCAACTTCCCTTTTCCTTTTCTCAGTTTTATTCAGCGTTCGCTCCGAGAAAGTTCTTCAAAAAGCGCGACAGTTTAAACAGAACATGACCAACAAGAAACAAGCGCTTCTCTCAAATAAGCGCAGCATTCAAGAAGCTTAAAAATAATTGGCCCACCCTCTATTGTTCTAAAAACGCAGAAAGCGATATTCGAGTGGCAAGCTGCCAAATTAGTGTTTGTTTTGCTCTTTCGCGCAGTTCCTGCACCCGCTACCACTTGGGTTTTAGAGCAAAAGGGAGACTTAGGACTTGCCACAAGTCGACCTTAATTCTCTAGCGACGAAGTCGTGAGGGAGAGCGCGAGCGACGTAAGTCGGGAAAACCAAGAATTATTGGAAAAGACTTTTAGAGAGTCTAGGGGGACTGTGCGCTGTGTTAAAAGCTAGTATCTTTATAGTGTAGAGAACAATTCAACGCAATATTAAAACAGCAGATTGGTAAAGAAGTATACCAATATTGGAACTTTAACATCAGCCAAGCACTGACTGAGCACGAAATTAACGTGGTAGTGACGGTAGAAAGCGAGTTTTTTCTTGTGCACCGCACTTGCCCCCTCTGGCTTGCTAAATCGCCGACGTTACGATATTTTCCTCGTTGGCATAAGCGGCGATTCACTTTTCAGTAACTGTCTCGAGGAATTTGGGGTCGGTACAAAAGGTGGACTTCCAGTCTGGGCACCCTATTTTTTTCTTTCAAAAAATATGGGTTCCTGATGTAAATAATTAAGAACTATTCACCGAAGTGGAGGTGAATAGTACTTGACTAATCACCTCCGAGCTAGCCAATAATAATAATAATAATAATAATAATAATAATAACAATAACAACAATAATAATAATAATGAATTTGTATAGCGTTAAAACTAGAGAAGAATATACAAAAGCGCTTTACATTAAGTACTATTCACTTGTGTGGTATACACTAATTAAACTTAATTAGAACGAAACACGAAGTCTATTTTAATCAGTGAACAAAATGCGAGGACATAAATGAATTCACACAGCGATGTATACAGAATAATATGATGAATGCGGCCGCAGTTAACTGGGTTTATTTTTTAGACACCTGGGGTGCGTTTCTTTAAGAAAATCCAAGATTGGATTTTTAAATCTAAAAGAATCCGAAATGACTAAACAATGGGAGTTATATTTTATGAGCGGCTGCATAGAATTGGATGTACTCAATTCATTCATTGACGGCATGACACGGATAAACCAACAAGAGACTTTCAGAATCATGGTCTTTTATTTTCTTGATTCTTTTTCTTTGTTTTCGTGTTCTTCAGTTTCTTTGCATTCATGGCTAAGGCAGTCTCCCTTATTTCACATGCGCATTTTACACGAATTTCCAAGGTAGTGTTTTGTAACTTGATGTTAAATCGCCGTTGAACGAATTGTCGACAAATCAGCGATGGTTTGAGAACAATCACCAGGAATCCTTCCATTCGTTCGTTCGTTTGTTCGTTTGTTTGTTTATTTATTTATTTATTTTAAATTACAATTTATGGCACAGTAAGCCAAAGAAGCCAAAGGATGAACTGCAAGAGTCAAAGACCCCATATTGCAGCACTTTCACTGAGAACTTTGTGTATTATATCACTAAATTATGACCAAAAAAGAACTCGCTTCCGAGCATCTTTATCGATAGAGAAGAGTGGATTATGGCACCTAGGAACTGGGAAACGTTCTCGGCCCACAGCTGTTACGTTTGGAAAACGTTATTCGCTTAACTTATTGTCATTTTAACATACCTGCCAACTCTCCCGGTTTCCCGGGAGTCTCCAAGTTTTTCATTAACTCTCCCGGTCTCTCTGAATGCCTTTTGGGTGATTTCGGAGGTTATTCTGGACATTGTCTTTAATGACATTCTCACAATGCAAAGATTTCTAGACTCGTCTCCAGATTTTTGTACTCTGGAGGTTGGCAGGTATGTTTTAACGAACTGCTCCTTCCCTTTAACGTTCTCTTGTGTTCTTTGCGGATCAACACCGAATAGAATTTTCCTGCTAAGGTAAATGAGCGCTTCCTGTTCAGGCCGTGTTTGGTTCAGGCGTGAAGGTTGCTTACAAACTTGACTAAAATGGTATAACCGACACATTTTAGGAGAAAAATAGAAATCAGCTCTAGCAATACAACTGTTTCGAACAGTTGTTACCACTCACCATGTTCAGTAGAATATGTGCTTGTTTGTGCCATCTCACACACAGACCGTGATGACTGACACATTTCACGAAAAAGCCAGTGCACGGCACTGATATAGGAATAAACTCTAACATTCAAAGCTCAACCGACGAATGCGTTTAACGTAAACTCTCATAGTGCAGCCGCAGGACCATCATATTGTTCTAGACAACGCTGTGTGAATTTATTAATTTCTTTACATTTTGCTCACTGATCGATATAGACTTCATCGGGTTTCGTTCTAAGTTTAATTATTTATCAAGAGACCAGAAGAAAAAATAGGGTGTCCAGAGGGGAGTCCAGAAGGGGTCCAAAATGGGGTTCAGAAAGGGTCCTAAAGGGGGTTCAGTAGGGTGTTCAGATTGAGGGGCCCAGGTTTTGAACCCACCAGGGATTTATTTAATACTTTGTTTGGAAATTCTAAATTTATTTTCTCCTTCAATACGAAGAGCTGAAAATTTGTCGATGCAAGAAGTTCACAATTGGGAGACTTTGTATCTAACGCCTCGTTCACACTACGCCGGGGGAATGTTAAAATGCAACAATCGCCGGTCATTTAATTTTGGATTTATGTTTGAGGAAAACTCGGTCAGGGAAATCACGTGATTATCATGACGTCATCTTTTTACGAAAAGTTCCGTTTTCAAAATGTTCTCCATCCACACGAAAACGAAAAAATGGCGTTTACAAATTCCTTGTGTTTGAAAAGCGTTTTCGATAAGCTATGTTTTCTTGACTGACTAGTGTGGACGGTAGGCCTAACTGTAGCAGTAAAGTTGAGTTTTCGTAATAGATTAGTGTGAACGGTAGGCCTAACCGTAGAAATAAAGCTGAGTTTACGTGACGGATTAGTGTAGACGGGTAAGCCTAACTGTAGAAACTAGACGCCTTGCTGCGTGTACCCAGGCAGTCGTTATACTGAAAAGCACTAGCTATATTGCAATTGAGCTTAAATGTTCTGCATTTAAAGTCGTCCGAAATTCAATCGAATCGATGTGCTCAAGCTATTTTGCCTTCGATTGCATTCCTTGGAATCGATTAATAGCTTATTACCCGTACACATACCTTTAGCACGTAAAATGAGTTAAGATCGTTACATCAGCCTATGAACGTTTCAGTTTTTTCTTTAGCCTTTGCCGTTGTTGTTGTTTGTTTGTTTTTTTCATTTCTTAAACAGGAGATACATTTTGAAATTTCAGAGTTATGGCGGCGCGTGACATAGAGCCATGGGCTCTGTAAATTTGTTCAAAACAATTCGAGGAATATCTCAGGTTTGGGAAAACGCAGATTTAAAAATTAGAGAAATGTAATCTTTATTAATCTCCTATGACATCACAATTTCTTGACTTTATCCACTGACTGGTTTTCAAATATTTTTTTTTATTGCTTCAGGATTGCGTGACAGTACAATCCAAGAGTTGTTTTGCTGGGTCAACTCATACATTAGTTTCTTTTATCTTAAATGTACAATAATTCGCTACATGGGTTTCATTCTTGAGAAGATACAAACCTCTGTTACAAGAAAATAACGAGAGAATGTCGTTTAGTTTGAGATTTTAACTTAACTACACGTAACGAAGTTTCTCAGAGCGTTTTACTTAGGTGTACTTGAACAGATACATTCGTAAACAACAGAAACATATTCTCTAACCTTTCTGCTCTCGTTGCTCAGACGTTATGAGTTCGTGCTGGGATCTTATTTATTTATTTATTACAATTTAATGGCATCAATAGAACACATACTAATAAAACTAATATAAATAGCCATATGGATAATCTGTAAAGGAGTCCAGGACCCCATAAAAAACAGATCACCAATGAATATCTACTAATACAAGTTACAAAGTATAATATAAAATCAAAATAAAATCAATAATTCAACAATAATAACTAATTTAATACATGGTCCAATAAACACTTCTTGACTCCCCGCTTAAAAATATCAACACTTATTGCCTTACAAATATCGTAGGGCAAAAGATTCCATGAGTCAACTATCCTGTGAAAAAAACTATATTTAAGTAGATTTGTTCTTCCATATTTCTTCTTAAGAGATAAATCATCGTATTTCCTAAATGAATAATGATCAGCATTAGAATAAAAATCAACGTATGAATCGATATTGATGTTACTTAATCCATTGAGAGCTTTATATAAAAAAGTAACATCAGCTAGAAATCTCCTATTTTCTAGTGACATCAAATTTAGCTTCTTTAAACGAGTCTCATAATTGTCCTCAGACTTTAAAATGAACTTGGTTGTTCTTCTTTGCACTTTTTCAACTTTTTCTATATTCCTCTTGGTGTAGGGTGACCATACAACAGAGCAGTATTCAACATTCGATCGAACTAATGCGCAGTAAAGAGTTCTCAGAGTCGTAGTATCATCCAGACCTCTACAGGTCCTGTTAATTAGCCCTAACATTCTGTTTGCTTTTGACACAATAATATCAGTGTGCGAGTTCCAGTTAAGATTGTCAGTAGTTGTAACTCCCAAGTCCTTGAATTCTTTAACTTCTTCCAAAAGAGAATTGTCCAAGGAATAATTAGAGACTAAAGGTTGCCTTTTCTTTGTTAATCTCATAACTTTGCATTTTTTGACATTAAAAGCCATGGCGTTGCGAATACTCCAATGCTGAAGATTATCCAGGTCCCGTTGAAAACAGAATTGATCATTAACGACCACGTCTCAAAATACGATGACGCTTCTGAAGATGCTTTTTATCAAGCTAAGGTGAAGAGTCGATCGCCCCGGTTTATAGCTAGCTCCTTGTTAAACATGATTCTTGATGAATTCACTCCAAACGTTCGCTCGTAAATTGTTGATCTCTCGTAAGCCTTGCAGACCGACCCTTTCCGAAAACGTTTAACAACCTTTAGTGTTGGTCTACCGCGAACGATGTGTTCGTTTGTATGTGATTTCATCGCCCTAGAAATCATGGAATCCTACCTAGTAGCTTTTTCACGACGACAACTGCTGTAAATTCCATGTGTCGTACGCTGCATTAGTGACGCATGCGCTGTAGAGACCAGGCGGAGATTTGTGACTGAACGAGGAAAAAAAAAGAAAAAAACCCCCGAAATTTACTGGGCCTTTCAATAACATGCGAACTCTAACATTCAAAGCTCAACCGACGAATGCGTTTTTCGCTACCGTCAATCAAGTGTTCGACGACTCCTCCCTAACCCTAACCCTAAACCCAGGCCTCACTGCCTGGGTAATAAAGCTGCGTTTTCAAACTTCCCAGACGTAGTGTCGACGCTACCTAACACCCAGGCCTCTTCCAGGCATTTAGTTAGTTCGGCCCCAGCGCCAAAACTGACGGAGCCAACAAAGCAGAGATACTTGGTGTGAGAAGCGATCTCTCCCCTAATTCTTGCACCATTTGTGCGGTCCGTCCAAACTTACTGGACACCTGGAAGAGGCTTAGGATACCTTATTCTGCATTATAGTAAATATTTGAGTACAAGATTTTAAACGCTGTTGAAGGCAACTCAAATTTCATTTAGAATTTTGTGGCCATTGTTTATTTTTTTTAGGGATATTGAGTAGTAAGATGCATTCTCTACTTGCACAAATCCCATAATACACCTCTTTTACCCCCAAAAAGTTTGCATAGGCATTGTTTTAGATTACTCTTGGGACGGACATGTTCATATCCCAGGAGAAATTGCAAACAATGAGTATGCAAAATTTTGGGGGGGGTTAAAGAGGTGCATTATGGTATTGTGCAAGTAGTGAATTAAGGTATTTCCGAGATGCTTTTCTCGGGGGGTGGGGGGGAATACTCCCTCATACGAGCTATATAGGTATGTGCCGCGCCAAAGTGTATGGTTTTTCAGCTGTTTTGGTCATAAATAGGGTATCGATTATGACTTAAAGCACTCAACAGGGACAATCTTCTCGTTGTTCTTCCCATCACTGCCGAGGAGAAGTGCTACCAGGACAGAGTAAGACAAAATATTAATCAGAGGACTAGGGTCAGAATGCACAAGGTGCTTTACAGAGGGATGTTAGATGACAATCAGGGTAAATTAGAAAGAAAAATCAACTAAGCTCTTGATTAACTTCAGGTTGATAAAGGAAAGTTATCTGCTGTAGTGAGTTTGTAAAGCTAGCATTTTGAGCATTAGCCCTCGATTAGAGCACTTCTGCCACTAGAATTACCCTTGACCATCATAAGGAGGCTATGTAAAACCTCAAATTGTAACATTTTTATTTGTATATGTAAATATAAATACAATGCCACAATACAATGATAGTAATTTTAAGACTTACATGTATGTCTTTCATAACATTAAATTAATCAATTAACAAATTTGTGCACTAATAGCAGAAATGAAATAACTTTGAGGTAGAAGCACAAACTTTTTAGTTTACAATACACGTTTCGGATCAACAACATCCATCTTCAGTTGTGAATACAAATGAGTCGCTAGTCGGTGTGACATAGAAGAGAGACTATATGAACACAAAAAAACAACGTGAAGATGAGGCATTAGAAAATGCCTCATTTTCATTTAGTATTCATATATTCTATTTAGCTCTCTTTTATATCACACTGACTTGCGGTTCATTTGTATTCCCAACTGAAGATGGATATTGTTCATCCAAAACATGTATTGTAAACTTAAAATTTTGTGCTTCTACCTCAAAATCAATTAACACATTTTTAGACTCAGTTTTGCACTGAGAATGCTCACAAAGTTTCTACACAAAACAGTTTAAGTTTGCTAATTTCCAGCATGGCCATGGTCTATCCTCCACTATTCTTTGTAATGTTCCAGGGTTCTTGCAGAAGGGTCAGTGGCACTAGTCCACTTTGGCATCCACACATATGGGATAAAATGGCTCTGACCAGGAAACAATTCTTCAAAAATCTGGCGGTAGTAAAAGCCTTCCTTGGTCTTAGGAGTGTTGTAGGGGTAGAGTTCAGCAGCACCAGCCAAGGCCTCATCAGGAACCTGGTTTTTGATGTGATTCTGTAACAGCTCATACCATGACTGCCCAGGCTTGGTAGATGACACTCCATCAGAGAATGCCTCCTTAGCACGCCACAAAATTTCTTTGGGTAAGGCATCAGTGTTATCAAAAGAAGCTCGAAGGAGCCACTTCTCAATGCCATCCTTAGGTTGCCGTATCTCTGGATCAAGAGACAGGAAATAAGATGTGAAATGAACATCTAGGAAAGGTACTCGGATTTCTAGACCATGTGCAGCAGTTGACCGGTCACCTCGCAGAACATCATAAAGGTAAAGATCTTCCAGCAGTCTACGGGACTCTAGATCAGCTTCTTCTGGGCTTGGAGCCTTGTGGAAATAGATGTAGCCTTGACACAGCTCATCAGAACCTTCACCAGAGTAAATAACCACTGTGTCAGTTTCTTTACTTATGAACTTGCTCACCAGATACATTCCGACAGAAGCACGAATTGTTGTTATGTCCCAAGTCTCCAGGGCATAAATGACATCACGCAATGCTTGGATTCCTTCTTCGGCTGTGAAGATGACCTCATGATGTTCACTACCTGAAAGAAAAGAAAAATTCACTAACTTGACCCAATGGCCTTTTGCTCTTAAAGGGGCTATGTCACAGTATTTTGAGTTATTTTGACCATCAACAAAATTACCTTTAAATTGAAAGAAACCCGAAAATAATACTTCAAAAGTTCCACGCTCACACAGAAACAAACGGAAGAAAACGATTAATACGGCTTTCATTTCTTCACACATTTGCCTAAAAAACTGTGTCTCAGACTTCAGGAATGTGCCTTCATTTTACTTTTACAAGCAAATATATTCCGGGATGAGAAATTATTGTCACCCCCAGTAGAAAATAAGCCATAACTTTGAAATGAAAACAAGAATTAAAATTTGCAGACACGGTTTTGTAGGTTGGCCATCTGACAACAATTTGGCCAAATCTCAGCCAAATTGGTCCAGGGGCTGCCGAAACTGCATGCTGAGAAACAAGAAAAAATAGAATTTTGATTGTAATGAGATTAGCGACACCTAGGCGTCAAGCAAATAGAGTGTTGATCGATTAAAGAATGTATCACCTTTCTTGAACAATAGAAGTTTGACAGGCAACAAGAAACAGACAAATTTTCACAGCGGTGGGAAACTGTCTCGTTGAGGAAAAGCCGCTTCCAAGACCGGCCCAAAAATTCCTTGAGGTTAGTAAATGCCAAATGGCTTGACCGGCTGACTTCACAAATAGTTCAGATTACACGCAGCAATGAAAACATCTTTATAGCTAGGTTTATACAGATGCCAAAGACAAGAAAGCGGTCAAGAGCAGCAGCTAACAGCGGCACCGGCGGACATCGGCAACAGACTGCTTCTTACTCGTGTCCCGTTTGCATTCCGGCACGTTCTTTGATTTCTTGTAGCCATTCGTCTTGGCTGTAGAAGAACTTTGGCGCTCGAAGCAAGGTCTGCTGCCAATTCACAGCTAAATGCTTTCTTCCCATTCTTTGGTCTTGACTTTGACGAAAAAAGGGACATGATCTTTTTTTCTTTTTCAAAGATGTCCATAGACTTCATAAGATGACAACTTCGAAAGCATCCAGATAACGAATTGCGTGTGTTTTGCAAAACACAAACACAAATGTGCTTGAGCCGTAACAACGCCATGACAAGAGTTGTCAACGGCTAATTAGAATAATTAAGATAGAAAAACTGTTTTCATTTTATAACTTCCCGTACTAGAGACATTTTTTCTGGATTTTTTTTTAAACGAAAGCTTTTCCTAAGATTAAGCGAATCATATAAAAATCCAAAATAATTATTATGCAAAACAGCTGATACCTTAAAAAAATATTGAGTACTCACAGGGTAAATACAAGACTCTTTGCAAAGGACTGATGCCATGTACACCACAGATGAAGCCCTTTTAACAAAATACATCCCCCCTTGTTGGAGCAAAGAATGGCCAACCTTAACCTTAAGACCTTCCCAAATCATCATTATTCTTTTGAGCACCTCTATCCACTTTTCAGTGTAGTCAGACACTGGGAAATTTAATACTTAACTTACCAATATGTTTAGCCACTATCCGTGCTGCTGCAACATCTGTACTTCCTTCCATTCCAATTGAGAATGTTTGGATTGGGTAGTCAATCCCACTTTCCTTTGCCAGCTTGGTCAGATAAGAAGCCACTAAACTAGAATCCAGGCCCCCTGAGAGCAGACAGCCAATTCTACGGTCAGCCATGAGGCGTTTACCCACTGCCTCAGAAAACAGCTTTCTGATATTTTCCATAACATCACTGGAGTCTGGCTTCACACTGGTTTCAAACACTGGTGGCTTGCCTATCTTTGTGTAGGCTTTTTGCTCAATAAACGTAGTTTGTCCATCAGGGGACAAGCTATATGATGCGTACTGACCTGGAAAAAATGGCTTCACAACAATTTTACTGCCATTTTTTTCAAAATGCTTGATCAGAGGGACAAGAGCTTTTGCTTCAGAGCTCAGAGCCAAAATTCCTGTTTCCTTGCCAGCCACAGACAATGTAAACAATGGACGGATCCCAAAAGTGTCTCTTCCAATGTGTACTTCTTTGTTCTTAGTGTCAATGATACAAAATGCAAAAACACCATCCAGCATTTGTGCCATTTTCTCTGCTCCAAACTTGTCATAAAGATGTAGAAGGACTTCTCCATCACATTTTGTGAAAAAGTCAAAGTCATACTGCTTTCCAACTGCTTTGTGGTTGTATATCTCACCATTGTATATAAGGTAGAGGTGTGGCAGTGCTTTAATCCTCATTGGCTGCATTCCATGGAGATCGTCAACAATGGCAAGCCGGTGAAATGCCACACAGCAGTTCTGGAAGTGAGGAATTGTCTCCATACGGAAGACATCAGGTCCTCTTTGGCTAATTTTCATGGCACAGCTAGCATACTTTGAGTAATCTGGAATACCAAATATAGCCCAGATACCACACATTTTGTACAGTGGTTTAAGCTCCCACCTGAAATCACAAGTAGAAATGTATTTTTAATATATAAGTACTGCAGGAGTATACGGGTGTCTGGAAAACCCGAATAGCAAATAATCACAAATAGCGAATAGCACAAATAGTCTTGAATGGTGGGGAACAGTCATGAATAGTTGCGAATGGTGACAAATAGTGCTTTAGCTCAGCACTGATCTGGATTAATTGAAAATGATCACATGGAGCAATAGCATTTACCCATGGACGCTGATAGATTCGACCATGCTAGAAAAATTGTATTTCATAGATAAGCTTAATACATTGTTCCCAAGGCAAACAGTCGTTTAAATTTTGTTATCGGAGTGTGCAGTTGTTGAGTATGATTTGTAACTGTTATCATAATTAAGGGAAAAAAAAGTTATTTCATGGCAGTGTTCAAGCTATAGTTAGTGTTTGAGGTTAAGTACAGTATTCTTATGGTTTGATTTCTCAGTTTTATCTGGATTGGTTTTTGCTGTTGGGTAAAGTTTTACCAGCTAAGTTGGTAACTTCCTCTTAACAGGTGGTGTGAGTTTACGGGAACTTTATCAACTGAAAAGACGTAAACAAGCTGCTCTGATAGCTCCATTAATCAATTGAAGGGCTGAGTGCAAAACCATGCTAAGTGACGATCTTGAGTG
>CM042752.1:97136-114636 GCA_022496165.2 Catalaphyllia jardinei
TTTATGTGTTGTTATGTGTATCGGATGAATTTGTGCTCACGGGCAAACTCATAATAACAACATATCGTCCAAACATACATAAAAGTTTAGATCGATAATCAAGTCGCACACACGACATAAAATTTACTTATTCGTTAGCGTATTTAAGGCTGGACCTTTGCCAGTCGTGAATTCTCTCATAAATACTCTCACAGGGTTCACACTTCAATTTCTGTAAAAATTATTCTCTGAGAGCTAACACCGGGGTCAGAGTACTAGTTTTAGTGTCCAGACATCGAGATTTTATAGTATGCCCAAGCTCGAAAATTTGCTCAACTACAAAGCCAAAATTATAACTGAAATCGCTTGACATTTCTTAACAAAGATCTACAGTTTAATTAAAGAAGGATTGGATGAGTTTTTCCGCGGAAATTCTTGAATAATTTCAGACTGCCGGGTAAGGAGTATTTTGAAAACACTTCCCGGCTGCAGGGTATCTAGACACTAACTAAGTTAAAAACATAAAATTGTACTGTACTTACGGTTGTGTCTACACACAAAATTATATTTATCCTTCATTCTTAAAATATTCTTAAAACTTTGCAAATTTCATCCTCGATATAATAATATATTCCTATATAAAAAAAGTGTATAACGCAGCTTGTCGTCTTCTTTGAGCCCGTAGAGTAATCCGGCGCCGCAGAAAAATCACTTGTGATCACCTTGCTCGTTGCAACAACGTAAAAAAAAAGTAATGAAAAGAGGAGAACCATTTCTATTTGATCTGCGTCATTTTCTAACATGTTGTTTTCGATTTGCGAGGCAAAAATATGTTTACACGGCATAAAATTTAATCACACAGTGTGGCCTTTTCACCCAGGGAAAGGGAAACCTAAGATAAACTTACCTCGGGTGTATTTAGGTAAATTTTCTCTTGGTAAATCGATTTTCTCTAGGGCAAAAGTGCGCATTGTGACCTCAACTTTTCACGTTTGCGTAAGTTGTGTATGCGAAACATGTCCTTTGCGATGTTCCTTTACAATTGGTAGGATCCGCGGACTGCCTTTAATTTCATCTTTTTTAAAAAAGATTTTGAGTGGGGATTGTACCTTTAATTCCGCTTTTAATCGAAGATTTAGCGGTGGAATCTGGTTTATTTAGGATAAATTTGCGTTCACAGGCAACCTCATAATAAAAACCGGTCATACGATCAGTACAAAATGCAGACTGAAGACTGCAGACTGAGTTCAAAATGCAAAATGTAGACTGACAAGGAAAACTGCTTTTTTACGCCAGAAACGTAACATTTCATTTCATAAGTTACCTATTGTCACGCAGTAACCTTACAATGCCATCTTGCATGTGTCGTACGAAGATCAAATTGTAATACTAGCGTTGCTATTTTATATAGTAGAGTGATTTTACAAAACTCGGTTCTTATATGCTAATTAGAATCCTCAAATGCTAATGAGTGTGTTCAAACGCACGTGCGTCTACAACAATCACGATGTTGTTAAACTCTTTTCGCTGAACAGATTCCAGATGCCGCTTGGAAATAAAAGTTAGCTACATCAACTGCAATATGTCTGTTATTCCATGACAAGAATAAATCAAGCTACGTGCACAAGCAAAAACGTGCTCAAACAAGATACAATTTCGTTTTAACATTAACTGTGCGTCTATTGACAGTACAGTACGTAAATAGAACGTGTGCGCATTAGTTAGAAACTGTTGCTTTTCGCCGTATCTTCAAGACTGTATTGAAGAGTCTCACTCTTCTCTCAGATAAAAGAGTAACTAGGGAGTTTAAGATATCCACGACGGCAATGGCAACAGGAATGTCGCTAAACAAAAGATTTAACGAGGAGAACAATATCTGTGCACGTGCGTTATAAATCCTTGTACATTTCTTTGTCGTCCTCTGTAAAACAACAACGTGAAATAACCAATTCTGCGTTGTCTGAAGAACGTGAACTGCGACGACTATTTCTTTAAAATTCCTTTTCAAATTTATTGCGGTGTCCCAGATTCAGTTTCACGATAGCTTTGGCAGTAATAAACAAAGTTAATGACTTAAGAGTATCCCGAGGCTCGAAGGTAAAATATAAATTCATTTTTTTAATCGACGTTGTCTTCGGCGCTGCCGTAGTAGCCCCTTAAACTCCCTAAGAGTAAGGGCTGGTTCACACTTTGACATAAAGGCCTGCTGGCTAAACTAGGAAACATTGTTGCGGAGGCAAATGTTTCCCAGTTTAGCCGCGCGGGACACATATGTTGCGGAAACAAATTTTGCTGCTCGGAAACAAAAAATGTTTTTGCCGGGAGTCAAAAACATTTTTGCTTCCCGGACACAAATTTTGCTACCGAAACATATGTTTCCCATTTAAGCCACCTTGAAAACAATGTTGATTAGATTCCAGAGCTGCTCATATTAAAAACGTTTTCCAGCGACGGCAAGCAAACAACAAGGGCTGACGGCGAAGTTGAAATAGAAGAGAAGGGAAAGGAGAAAAGGAATTGGAAGGACGAGGAAAGAGAGTTACTCATTGCTTTGTATGGCTATTGCGGAATGTAGCTCATGAAGACTGCATGAACAGGGCCAAAATATGGTATCATAAGGTCAAAATTTATGGGGGAACAAGCCCTGTAACAAAACAGAAGTCTCCCCAGACTTCTTCGAAAGTCGGTTTATTATAATGAGCATGAGTGAGCCTTTGTTTTCCGAAACAATGTTTCCTCGTTTAGCCACCAGGGCAGCAAAACATTTTGTTTGTTTCCCGCTAATTTAGCCACCCCGAGAAACATAACAAGAAACAATGTTTCCGCAACAATGTTTCCTAGTTTAACCAGGCCTAAAGGCGGCGAAATACGAGATACAAAAACCCTCAACTTGTCGCGCAACATTGTTTCGTTGCAAGTTTTCGTCGATGTTTCCCGTTTTTCACCTTGTGTGATCAATCTGTCGCGCAACAAAAACATTTGTTGCGGGTTGAAGAAAGTTATTGCGAAAAGCAGAGTGCGGGTCTACTTTGAGCAACAAATTTTGGCTCTGTTGCTCGTTTTTCATCAAACTCACAACTTGCCACTCAACAAATTTGCTCGTGCCCTGCAAATCAACCAATCAGCGCGCCGCATTTCTTCAACCCGCAACAAATGTTTTTGTTGCGGGTCAAGTTGATCACGTAGGGTGAAAAACGAGAAACATCGACGAAAACTTGCAACGAAACAATGTTGCGCGACAAGTTGAGGGTTTTTGTATCTCGTATTTTGCCGCCTTTAAGCATAAGCATAACCCGACATACGCAGACGCAGTAAGATGTTAATAATTAGCACCTTTTGTTGCAAATTTCCCTAATAAAAGGTGCTAATTATCTGTTTCTTACTACGTCTGCGTATGTCGGCTTATGCTTATGCTTATGTCAGGGTAGGAACCAGCCCTAACTAACTCCACGCAAACAGGCGTGAGGCAGCGTGGGTGCCGCCAAATCTGCCTATCACTTTGTAGGTTTTCATTTCCCTATAATCGTGTTCTATTTTTACCCCCTCTAAGATGGAAGAGTGTCCCTGTCCCTGTGATTTAATAAAGTTATCTGGTTAGCTCTTACGGGTGTCAGTAGTGACCCAGCATCTGGATACACCTTATCAGCCAGGGCTCGGTGCGCATAGTTACATGTAAACTTTCTAAATTGGTTCAAGTTGCAAGCGAGACCTTCAACGGGATTCGGACCCATGAATTATTTCATATACACTTTACATCATTTCACTCCTTACGGGAGATATGAACTTAATAAAATGACCTTGCTCCCAATGTCCCGGTATGACCAATCGATAAAAACCGATATCGGAAAACCGTTCGATAAATCGATATCAATCGATAATTTTTAATTAATCGATATCGATTTTATCGATCAATCGATAGAAATCGATACTCACAGTCTTCCGCGTATTTAACGATATCGATTTTACCTCTCTTCTGCTTTAGTTGCGGAGTTCATCATTTACTTCGTTTTACTTATTTATAGAATGATTTTAGCTCTGATTTGTAGTATTATTTCTGCGGCGGCGAGGGTTTTGCTGACAAAACATTTACTGGAGACAATGTCTAGCATTACAACTACGCAGCTTCGTACTTCGTAGTACATGTATTTGTAGGATGTCATTACGACATTTAGCTTGAACAGTTTCTGAGTAAATACAAAAAGCGGTTATGTTATGTTGCGTTTCCCCGTTGAATCATGCCAGGGAATCGTGTTAATATTATTTGATTATCAGTATTCATTCAATTATCGATTTGTTAAATAAATCTTTAAATTCGTCCTACTTGATTCATTGAATCGTAAGAGTGTTTTTATGGAAGATTTGATACATTTTAGAAATTCAATAAAATCGATAACATTAATTTAAAAAGCGATAATTATCGATTACTCACAACGTGTCCTTTTATCGATTTTAATCGATTTCCGATACAATTTACTAATTTTTATCGATTGTTATCGAATGTTATCGATTATCGGTTTTATCGATTGCACATGCCGGGCAATGTGTGGCTTCATAGCTCAGTTGGTTACAGCATCGCACCGGTATCGTGGAGGTCATGGGTTCGAATCCCGTTAAAGCCCTGATTTTTTCAGGCTTCTTCTTTCCAATTGCTTAAATTGGAAAATTTACTGCGAGGATCATACTTCACTTGCATCTACAACCGCAGTTCAAATATGAGTTATTTCATATACACTTTACATCATTTCACACCTTACGGGAGATATGAACTTAATAAATTGACCTTGCTCCCAATGTGTGGCTTCATAGCTCAGTTGGTAGAGCATGGCACCGATATCGCGGAGGTCATGGTTCGAATCCCGTTGAAGACCTGACTTTTTTTCAGGCTTCTTCTTTCCAATTGCTTAAATTGGAAAATTTACTGCGAGGATCATACTTCACTTGCATCTACAACCGCAATTCAAATATGAATTATTTCATATACACTTTACATCAATACCGTCTGTGTTTGCGGGAAACCAGCACGGAATTGAAACTGTGTACTAAAGACTGCGCTGGCTCACGCTATTGTTCTTCCACATTAGCATTTAAGGATTGTAATTAGCATATAAAAATTGGGGTTTGTGAAATCATTCTAATACGTACAGCGATCTCGCGCTCGAAGTCCGAAAACCCTTTGAAAGCTTAAAACGGTGTTAAATTTTTAGATCATGTTTACATAGATTATAGTAGATTGTAATTTTTATGATTATTATTATTTTATCTGATAGATTTACCGTGTTTAAATAAAAATAAAGTTCAAGTTCAAGTTCAAGAATGAATTGAATGAATTCTTTTTCACTTCATTTGAAGCGCACGTTTCAAAACATTAAAAAACTGAGTACATTCCCCAAGAATGCGAAGATTACGAGGTGATTGCGTGACAATAGGGTCACAATAAGTATCGAATGTTGACACGTTTCTGACGTAAAAAAAATGCTTTTCTTGTCAGTCTACATTTTGTACTCGGTCTGCAGTCTGCATTTTGTAGGGACAAATACAAATTACTCCAGCCTTTATATGTATTATTCGGTAACAAATATGCCAACTGGCTAACAAAACACTTTACTAAATGTCCTCTCATAAACTAAGGGCCTGATTACATGGCGAATTTCAGCCCGGGCTGAAATTTCAGCCCAACTAACAGGGCTGAAATTTCGGCTCTGCCTCGGTGTAAGAACCTGTGAAACTCACAAGTGACGTAAAACAAAGAAAACAAAGAAGACAACATAATAGACCCTAACCCTAACAATAGCTACAAAACAAAGAAAAAGTTCACACGTTCTTACACCGAGTAGCCTGCGAAAACAGCCGTCCTTCTTCGCTCCCGTCCCGGGTAAGGACGGCTGTTTTCGCAGGCTATACACCGAGGTAAACCCGAAATTTCAGCCCGGACTTGAGACAAATCCTCTTAAAATCAAATTGTCCATTACATGAGAGGGATTCAGCCCGGGGCGCAATTCAGCCCGGGCTGAAAATCCTAGCCCGGTTTGGTCGACCGGGCTAGGATTTTTAGCCCGGCCAAATCTGCCTGAAAACCTGAAAAAATCTCATGTAATCGAAACGGAATTTCAGCCCGGGTTGAAAAGCAGGAAACAATATGGCTGCCACTAGGGAGCAGAAGCGATTTCAGTGGAATTAAGGCGTTAAAATAGAGAATCGTATTCATTGTCTCTCTAATTTCAAAGCTCAGATGGAGAACATCGACTTCAATGCAGGTAAGGTTAAACAGTTCGAGGCTGTCAGGAAAGCCCTGAACTCAGCGAACTTGAAGATATCTTCTCTTTCTTTGTAAATACGTCTTTCTAGCTTTCAGTTCCATGATCTTGTAGGTCGTTAATATCCCAAAAAGTTGGAAATTGAGCGCCGCTAAAAGGCCAAACTGCGAGAGAAGCAATGCGCCTATTTTCACGATTCGTGTTCTCGGCGCCATTTTGATTCTCCTGAGACTCTTCACGCGCAATCTCATATTTGCGCGCAGAGGCTAATATTTCAGCCCGGGCTGAAATTCGTCATGTAATCGCAAAAAAATTTTAGCCTGGTTAGCCGGGTTGAAATTTCAGACTGGACTAAAATTCGCAATGTAATCGGGCCCTAACAACCGCAAGTAAATCCACGAACCACGAAGGCCTTTCTTTCTCTTACAACACTATCTTTATTGCAACACTAAAAGTCTCTGAATAGCTAACTTTGCTCTTAACCTGAAGATTGCCTGTAAATGCACGGAATGAAACTTCAATTACTGTATAATGAATAAGTGAAACTTGTGTTTGAGGTTAATTTTATTTTGATTAAAGCACTAATAGAATTTTTGCAGAGAAAAGTATCCCTAAACAATATATATACCATCGGGATCCCTCATGCCTGTGTGACATTTTCCTTTCATCGCGTCATGCAAGACAAAGAAGTTAGACCTACCGGTATGATTTGTTCCCACCCTTGTTATAATACTTGTTAGAATAGCATTCTTGTCCAGAAAATGATCTGATGTTGATCGATGACATTGTAATGTTTGGTTAACAGTCGGTTTACTCAGTTGATATTATGCAAATCAGGAAAAGAAACGCGTCGCGTGTCCGCCGCTCGATCGCATGCCACCCGGGGCCTGCGAAAAGTTTCGAAAGAGCAGGCTAAGAAAAGAAAGAGACTGCTCGCAGTCTGGGTTTAAGTCTCTCGCCTCGTAATACTATACCCTCTTTAGGACAGGTTCTTAACCTGTTTAGGACAGAGGCAAGTAAAATTGTATACCCTTTTTAGGACAGCGAGGCGAAAAAACCATACGGCACGTCCCCGTATAGCCCAAATAAGGGCAAACGCCATGGGAGGTACGTCAGAGTCGTTCAACAATTAACATTGATAAGAAAACTCAGTTGGTCTGGGCTGTTTCAACGCAAAAATAAGTATATGTAACAAAAGAAGTTTAATAACATCATTTTATGTCAGGATGGGAGAAAAATTTAATCGCTGGGCAAAAAGGCGTATGATAATGGCTTCCTGTCGTTTAGCAATGTCCGTTCCGAGTCACGTTGACAGCTTTTCCGGCGGCTTCGACGATTTTTACCTCAGTGTCGTTATTTAGCCTATACATATTCGTGATGGTGATAAGAAATGTTCCATTACGAAACTGTCGCTTGCACGTCAATAAATGTTTCTGTTCTTGTTCTTTCTACAATCGTTGTTAAACCTGACGGAAAGGAGAGAAACAGGTCATATATCGGGTGCGTGCGCTGAAGTTGACCTCAAAACAGACCATACAATGATGGCACGTGCACAGGTGACACCTGAATGTTCACAGGCATTGAAACGCACACTTGAAACAACAGTATACGAGTGCAGAGACCTTGAACGGAGTATTATTTTCAAGGTCACGGTATGTTCATGGCGAATCTTTTAAAAGTTGTTTTAACTTTTGTCAGTTTTGTGATCACTAGATGTGTTCATATTTGGATCAAAGGTCGTTCTAGTTTTCACACAGTATGGAGTCTGCTAATTCACTTTCTTCTAAACCGCCTTATATATCTTCTGGGAGCTAAAGCTAAGCGAAAGCTTGAGCAAGACACAAAGAATTTTTGTCAAGTCCAAGAAAAGTTTTTGTTGAATATTCTGAAGAGGAATTCAGGGACGAAATATGGAAGAAAGTACAGGTTTACTCACATATGGAATCGACGTGAGTTTACGGTCGGTCATCCCATAACAAAGTACAATCACTACAAGAGTTTAGTTGGTAGGTATTCACGATACATACTTTTCAGGTATTTATAGCAAGCAACACAACTCTCTACCCCGTCGGGTGGTAATAAAGCCAAGGCTTATCATATAATATATCCTTAGACAAAACACTTCAAAGTTGATTTACTGGAACATAGGATTACATGAGATTTAGCAAGTAGTCTGGCAGATTACTTTGCGAAATCTTAACAAGGCAGTCTGTTGCCGCAAATTTCAAGGAGAAGCAACTGGTGTTAATTATGGTACAGCCTCGTATGGTACAAACTCATAATTCTGCGATTTATGAATTTATACCAAAGAAAGTTTATGGGAATTTATATAATTTGTGTAAGAGTCCCTTAACTGACCAAAACTCAGTATCTAAAATGATCATGAGGTAGATATTCAGTTATTTTGGCGTGGGCGAGAGGTTTATGCTCTGTGTGATAACGAGATGTTTTTACACGTTAGTATTTCGCACGCCATGAGACTAAAAAACAGGGAGTGATGAAAGAAAAACAAGGAAGAAACCGTTCTTGCTATGCTCTCTTTAGAATCTTTTATTTTGTAGGGACATGCAACGAATCGTTTCGACAACTTATCTGTGCGCAAGGTCTTTAATCCTTTCAGACTTCAGTTCGTGATGCGAGAATTTACATGCCTGTTGTTTTCAGGTTGATAAAAATGTCATTTTGAGTATCGAAGAAATGGACAAGAAAGCCCAAATTAATTCGAAACTGAATTCAAGCTCATCTAGAATGACCGAACATAATAACATTTTATGACGCAGCCCAAAACAAAGCTCTAGGTAGCGTAAAACAGCGTTTAAAAGTATTCAGTGAGAGAAAACCAGAGTGAAATGCCTTTCGTTTTTAAATAAGCCAGCAGTAAAGGACATACGGAGTATGTCAAAAACTCAATGGTTTAAACTATATTCTTCGTTAAGTAGAAGAGAATACAGCAAATAAGCAAAAAACTATTTCTACGCTGTCGGTTTCAAACAGATAGTATCAGAGAGGATATTTTCTTGATTTATCACCATATTATCAGAACTAAAATTAAACCGTTGCATAGTAACTAGAAAGGATAGTAAGTGTTTTTTTTTTTGAGAGTTCATCTCAGTCCAGACCATGAAAAGCCCCTGCAACTTTTGTGAGGAAGTTTGGCAAATTTTCTAGGAATGTGATTTTTGTTGTTCAATCATTTTACAGCTTTAACCGCATAACACGTCATATCACATTTTCAAGAATGCACGGGCTAAACAAAATATTTATTTTAAAATTAAAATTGTTTATTCATGTGCACCAGTCATTTATTAAATATATGAGATATTTTCTGCCTCTTATTGCTGAAGTTCATTCCAGAGATTACCGATTCGTAGATCTGTTGTTAGTTAGATATAAAACTTCTAATATCGGCAAGACCACAACGACAAACCATTGCAAAAGGGTGCCGGATCTTTGGAAACCTGGGTCAATTAAAATCAAAAGATACTCTACAAAAAACTATAGACTGATCCCCACGCGGCGAAGAGAGGAAAAAAAAAATAAAACAGCAATGAAATTAATTGTAATTAATTGTTTTAATTTCATTGCTGTTTTATTTCTTTTCCTCTCCTCGCCTTTTTTTTTTGTAGAGTATCTTTAGTTATAAAACTCGCTCATTACATATTAAGCGTCATAATTTCCCTCGGGGACAATACCAGAAACATCGGATAGGGGTATGCAGCTCGTTTCAAACCCCTACCCTATTTAGCCTGGTTTTCATATGTCGGGAAAATCCCAAACGATCGGGGATTTTACTTTTTGCCGACCATTCCAGATTTTGCCGATACATCGGATATTCGCCAGAGGTCTGTCCCAGATTTTCCCGATTATGAATTTGGCGGTAGAGAGGCGCCATGTTTATTTGTCAGTGATGGCGGGGCTGGAGCCCAAATTTAGGGGATTGGTAATGAGCGAATTCCATCGCCGACGGACGCCGACGGATGCCGACGTCCCCAACAGTGCAAATTTGAGTTTTCATTTGTCGGAAAATTATCGCCGACCATCGCAGAAATCTGAGACGCGTCGAGAAAATAGAAACGCTCCCGATTCTCCCAAATTTATGCCCTGTCAAAACTTCCATACAAAATATAGACGGCACACTGATCCCAACGGCGGATGTGACCAAAATGAAATAAAAACGGACTAAAGGACTAAATTATTTTGAACAAAATTGCCCTATATTTCGGTTTGCAATACAAACCTTCCTCAGGGGCTAAGAAGAAAAAATATCTGAAAAGAAAACCGTTACAAATGAAAATACGTGACAATGATTGGTAGGCTATGAGTGAATAAATAAGTGTCAGATGTGTCACTGGCGTGCTTCATCTCTTCTGTTTATGCCAAATGGATGTAATGTTTTGGCTTTGTTCATTAAATGAGCCTCCCGAGCCTTTCTTACTGAGTCACGTTTGCTACGTATGAGTTCAATCGGGATGAGGCGGACGTCGTTAATAGAATGGCCAGCTTGGTTAAAGTGTAGTGATACTGGTGTAGTTATGCTGAGTTGTTGGTGATTCAGGATAGAACGTCGGTGATCCCCAAGGCGTTCATTGAGTTGACGCTTGGTCTCTCCGTTGTATTGAAGGTATCAGGTATATGAGATTTTTTGACTGGCAAGATATAGAGTCGGTGATTTTTCTGGCTTCGTTAGTCGCAAAAAAAGTATAGCTTGTTTGACCCTCTCGGAGAAAAGAACAGGCGAGGCAGCGTGGGTGGTTGCATTTTTTAATTCCTGCGGGTTGTTGGCTGGAAGAATTTTCGCGCGACAGTGTCGAATGGACTAGCAAATCACGTAGGCTTGCGTTAACGCAAGCCTACGTGATTTGCTAGTCCAAATAATCTAGTCCTTTAGTCCTTTAGACCGTTTTTATTTCATTTTGGTCACATCCGCCGCTGGGATCAATGTGCCGTCTATATTTTGTATTTTAAATTCTACTGATCCAGGTCTACTTAAGATCCGGCACTCTCATCGGTTTGTTGCTGTAGTTATACAGTTTTTAATTCCAAGGCTTCCATACACCATTTAAGACCTGACTTGTTTCAGACCTGCCTTGAAAGTTCAGACCATTGTTTAAGGCAATGTTTATATCAGATAGAATAGCTTTCGCTAATAAACCATACCCAATTAATACCCTATTTGAGACCAAATTGGTCCAAATCGAGGCGCACATAGCTATATAACCCATGTAAGGGCGAACCATCACGGCATGACTTGTTGTACACATGACTGGGCCATCATACTTTGATTTACATACAGGTGATGTTCAGTTTTTCTGTCGTTGTCACCACCGTGCTCCACTTCGGTCTGACTATAAAATGCAACTGTGAGAGTAAACTAAACGTTTGTTTGTTTTTTTCAAAGAACGGATTGCCAAAGGAGAGAAAAATGTTTTGACCAGCCAGGAGCCATGGATGTTAGCAGTTACTTCCGGAACAACTGGAAAGAGTTGTCTCATTCCTAAGACACGTGACAATTCTAAAACATTCGTAGAATATGGATTTGCAGTTGGTGTTTATTATACGATGTACAACGTTTTACCACAGGTGAGCGGACACGCAAGTATTAACGCCAATATAGACTAGATATGATCAACACGCCTAGACTGCCAGCAGTCTCTCTTTATTCTTCAGTTAGCCACGCGCGTAAGAGAACGTCGATCGTCGAGCGGCGAAGCCGCGAGACACGAGAAACGAGGGCGGCAGCCCGAGAAGAAAAAAAGAGAGACTGCCTGCACAGCCAGAGCCTTGGCCTCACAACGCAAAAATACGATTGGCTGATGCGTGAAGCGTTGACAATAACTGTCAACAATCGAAACCACTGACAAGTTGGCGACTTTTTCCACAAGAACACCTTTGAATCGTGATGTTTGCCGGCCTCCACTTGATCTAACTTGGTCGTGTGACATACAAATACCAGGGCGGTTTAAACGCATGAAATCGTTCGCTTTCGCTCCACTGTGCACGAGAACGGTGGGAACTCTCTTAGCAAAAGCAGACATGCGAGGGTTTCGCAGGCGGACAATCGCAGAAGTTGCTAATGCCGGCGACGTTGGCTGCTCCTGTTAACTAGCATCAAAGGACAAAATACTTCGATTTCGTGCACTAATTTCCAGTTAGAAAACGCCGCAAGTTCAGAAGGAGCACTGTACTTGAGCATGCTATCGCTTAAAAATGATTCTCCGTACAAACACGATTTTGATTGAACTCTCTGTAATATGTTTTAAAATGGAAACTATACCTACAAGGCAAATATCGTTGCACGAAGGCTGCCTTGTTAGTCTTCCTCGACCGGAAAACTTTTTCCTCGGTGTTTCGCTCAGCACAATAAACCCTCTTCTATTATATAAACATGTTTTCGATTTGGGGCAATTTAACGCGAGCGGCATGCCTTAATAATATCACATTTCCAGACTGGAATGGTACGGTTCTCGTTGCGATGACAGGGTTAAATGAAAGGTCGTTGAGAGACGTAATTTAATTGGATACGGCCAGGAATACGGCTAATTAGAATTTAGTTTTCACGCCAAAAAATCAGTAGACCGTGAAAGACCATTCTCTGTGGCTGTGTGGGTAGTTTCTCATTTTTCGTGCCTTTCCCGTCTCGCGCCTTCAGTCATGCGCGCGTGCATTCTCGCGCGTTTTGTTCGACGGACTAAGAAAAAAGAGAGACTGCTCGTAGTCTACAACACGCCCTGTGAAAAAGTTATCTTAAAAATGTCGTCTTCGTTTCAGTAAGAATGCACTTCGTTTGTTTTAATAATAATAATAAAAATAATAATAATAATAATGATAATGATAATAATAATAATAGTAATAATACATAGATTATATAGCGTAACGTTTCTCAAAGATCCAGCGGTGCTTTACAAAATGGTAATATAAATATAATTGAAATCCACCATGAAACTTAAGTGGAATAAAACGAGTAAAAAATCAATGAAAAAAAAACTACAACTGCCTAAAGAGATTGGTTTTAAGTTTAGACTTGAACGTTTTTAAGTGTTAGGCTTGTCTAATATCGTCTGGCAGGGCATTCCACAGTGTGGGAGCCCTGTGCTCTATATCCATATGTTTTAAGATTGCATTTAGTTTTTTGCTTAGAAAATTTTAGGTTGCTATCAGGAATATACGGTTTTAACAGTTCACTTAGATACAGAGGATCTAGACTATCCAGTAGTTTAAAAACAAGAAGAAGAAGCTTAAAGGCAATACGGGAAGACACAGGCAGCCAAGGTAAGCTTCTAAGTGCAGGGGTAAGGCACTCGTATCTGTTAGTGGCTTTTAGCAGGCAGGCAGCTGAATCATTAAGCCCATGCAGGCTGGCCCATGCTGTTACTTTACACCCCGTTTCTCTGAAATGTAAGACTCTGATTCCTTCTTAGACTAAGATTTTGAAATGGATCTAATATCATTCTGTTATCTTTCCTAGGCTGACAACTTACAGAAGTCCCTTAAACTGTTTCATGCTCCTCAACTAAGGTACTCGGCAGGAGGCCTTCCAATAGGGCCTTCAACTTTGGCCCCATCTTTACACCTCCACGCCCTCTCCACGCCCCGCGTTCACCTTGATGTCGAGTCTGAGCCTGCAGGACTCTATATTCACATTTTATTTGCTCTAAGAGAGAGAGATTTGGGCTCGATTCTTGGCAATTTTGCTTTCTGGATTCACGGAGTTTTCGTTTTCCTGGAGAAAAACTGGGAGCTAATGGTGCAAGATCTGGAAAGAGGTGAAATTAAAAAAGATCTTGAAATTACAGATCGTGTCCGAAGGTAAGAACTGCATCTCTGAGCACATTTATGGACCTAAAGGATCTCCTAGGCGAAAACATAACTATTCTACTGCTATTAACCTGCGAGCAATCTCAGGCCTCGTCACAGACTCCTCCCTGAAGGATCGCTTCGCTTTTAAAAGCGCTCTATGCTGCTCGCACATGTGCTTCCAAATGTGAGTCTGCTCGCAGACTATGCTGCTGTCGACAGCACTCTCAGCTGACAAAACATGATAGCCGGTCAATGTAAAAACAAGACTACAGACTGCAGAGCAGGGGTAAAATGCACACTGCAGACTATAGACATTTAGTATATATGGTGTGATTGCCATTGCCGAGTGCTAGTTGTAAACGAGTGCTAGTCGTAAACAAGGTTATACGGCTAATCGTAAGTAGAGGCATAATTTAAAGAGGGTAACACAAAATAGCATGTACATACTAAAGTAATGGTGGCCCTCTTGAAGAATAATAGATATGCTACAATTAAGATTTGCACGGATAAAAGTTACTAAAAATCTATAGACTTGTGAAACAAATGTAAACGCACGATAAGATAGTTATAAAGTAAAATGATTAAGACACTACTTATCATTAAAACTGAAAATGGCAACGCGATTTAGTTAAAAAGATCCAGTATAGTCTATAGACTTTATTTTGGCCCCGGTCTGCAGTCGGCAGTTTCACAGTCCACGGTTCCACAGTCCATAATTGTCGTTTTACACTGACCGACTGGAATCCCGTTTTCTTCAGATACCAGTTTTGAATCACAAACACTTGTTCTTTATACGTGTAAACTTACATCAAGAAAAAGCAACTGAAATGTCTTGTGAAACAAGAATTGAAGAAAATAATGACAGCGAATAAAAACCTGTCTCTCTGTTTTTACTACGTACGCCGAAAATAAGATTTATGGACTTTTCAATTTTCTTCACAGCGAGTTAAATAAGCTGCTCAAGCCTGATAAACAAAGAGCAAATGAACTCAAAAGGGAGTTTCAGAAAGGATTTGACGGAATCGCGAAGAGAATCTGGCCAAACTTAACACACGTACATGGCGTAGTATCTGGTAAGGTGATGTTTGACTCCAACTTTATATCCATACCCATACTGAGCTATTTCTACGTCGAAAACGAAATGCTGATAACGATAATGACGATGACAATGATGATGATGATGATGATGATGATGATGATGATGGGTTGCACGTGACGTCATTTTCTAAAATCCAAAACTAACGAGCCTCCAAAGTTATTCACTTCATCAGGCATGAGAGGGGGTAAATTAATATCGGTGAACATCTTTTCAGACTAAGAACATGCTTTGTATGAAAGCAGGCACATTTTAAATTTCAGAGGAGGTGCGTGAAACACGCTATGAACTCGTTTTCCGCAGAATATTTACTTATCTCGGGATTTTTAGCGGCCTTTTTAGAAGTCAAAGTATTAAGAAAAGTGCTTATCTAAACGTTTGCTTTATCAGTTCAGTGGCCTAGACAGCTAAGTAAGTTCCAGATGTTTACACCATTTTCCGGCCGCCATGTTGGTGTCCCTTGGAGGTACACCAGCATATGGCGGCTCCATACTGGGCTCTGTAAATCTGTGCAAAATATTTCGACAAATATGTGAAGATCGGCAAAACGTACAAACCTAAAACTTGGAGAAGTGTCTTAATTACTTATAATTTCTTGAGTTTATTCACTGAATGGTTTTCGAATTATATTTTAATTGCGTGATGGTCTGTTCAAAAGTCTGCCAAACGGAATTGCAAGTGGACAAAAGTTCTCTCCATTTGCCCATGACGTTTACGCACTTGGGTTAAGTTGCGTTCACTCTGCTGGGATCAGAATTGCCCGGCGAAAGTTTTTCATCTTCTGGCTACCCACGCGACTTAAGCGCACGTCAAATGTAGCCACCAAGGCATGTTTGTACTTAAGCTACTTCTGACTACTCCGTTTGGCTTTGTTACATGGCGTGCAGTTATCAACAAATTAACTTGAATACCTAAAGGTTGTGACTTCCCCCGTCTGTAACCAGCGATTCCAGTGTGGTGACCAAGAATTTACTGAATTCACAACAACTACACTGAGTAACTGAAGCTTGTTTCTTTAATCTAAGGTTCCTCTGAGCTGTATGCTACACAGCTGCGGGACCGCTATCTCCGTGACGTGCCGTTATGTTCCACTATCTATGGGGCCACTGAGGGATTGGTAGGAGTGAACCTCTGGCCACTGGAGACTAAGCCTTGTTACCTTCTCGTACCTCGATCAATGTTTTATGAGTTTATTCCACTGGATCACAGCCATGAAGAGCAGCCCAAGGTAAAATATTGCTTAATTGTTTTTATACAATTTGTAAACATTCAGCAGCACATATAGGAAGGCCGGAGTGATAATCTGAAGGAGGGGAGCGATATATGAGAGCGAGGGTCACATTTGTAGAACATGAACAGTTAGGAGATAGAAAGAGGGGGAACAGCCTTCTGAAGAATAGACGATTTTCTTATTGTATGTAAGAATGCGTCTAAAGAATGATTCAAACTGGCTCAATCTCTCTGAATACCAAGGCACGGGAGAAGGAAACGAGCTGTACTGTTCATGATCGAGGCTTATTATCTCAGTTAAACCTACAAAAAAGTACACATTGTCATGAAAAGCATTTTAGAGAACAGTCCTGACAGCATTTCTTGTTCTCCCAAACTTCCACTCGTGTTTCTGTAACTCTATAGTAACACGGTACATATTCAGTTCTATTTCTTCAAAAAGGAACGCAATACAAACTACGTGTCACACATAAACTCAGTTAAATGACCTTCCTCGACGTAAATTCTCGTAGCTCAGTGGATAGAGCGCCCGCCCGTTGTTCGAGAGGTCATGGGTTCGATTCCTGTTGGGGACTCAGATTTTTTTCTTTGGCCCATGCTTGTGTCATGTTGATTAATTCGCTTTTTACATTTTTGTTGTTTGAGGTCTCTCTGTATTTGTTGTGTTGTTACTTTTGGTGGTTTTGTTGTTGCCTTTGATGTAAATCGATTGTTATCCATTGTTTCCTTGGCAGACGTTGTTTGGTGAAGAGGTTGAAGTGGGTGGCCTGTACGAGCTGGTAGTGACAACTCTTAGTGGTCTTTATCGATACAGGATCGGAGATGTAGTGAGGGTGGTTCGCTTTCATAACAGTTGCCCGGTGATCGAGTTCCAGTACAGACAAGGTCAGATTCTTAACATGCGTTCGGAGAAAACGACTGAAACGATGATGTACGAGGCCCTTACGAAGGTGCTCCGAGGTACCCGCGAGAGGCCTCGGCTTGTTGATTACACATGCGCAGAGAGCATTCTGTTGGATCTTGTACCAAATAGCAGAGCAGTCATTGAGGAAACTGTTATCAAGAAAATCCACGGTAGCCACAGGAACCACTTAGCATTTGGCGGAGTGAAGCCATTTTATGTGATTTTCGTAGAGCTGAGAGG
>CM042752.1:119636-122136 GCA_022496165.2 Catalaphyllia jardinei
CATTGACTTGAGATGATATCAGAGTGAACATTTCAATTCGTCGTACAAGTTGATCCCCTCTCCTTTTCTGTGTATTAAATGATAGAATGTTCGAGTACCACCTTACATCTTTTTCCGATGTTAGAATGATGTCAAAAAAAAAGTGTGCCCTTCCCTCCCATCCAAGCCAACACTATTGTACTTTTGAAGAGAGTTCAAGTCAGTGAATTCCGAGCTCAAGAACACTGCAAAGTACATTTTTGAGAGTTTTAATTTAGACATTTTCTCGCGGAGGGGGAGGGGGGAAGCCCTCAGACCACTAGAGGCACGCCCTCGGCGCACGCAACTTGTATGGCGTCCAATGCTTTCAGAAATAAATTCGGTAGTCCCGAAAACTGTCTCAAATCCACCACAACTCTAAAAACCTAGACACTACTTTGATTGTAAATTTGGCGGATTACCTTAGCCCGGTTTCCGTTCCCCGTCAATTCCCCAAACTGCTCTGAATTTAGGGGGTACGTTTCTAAAGAAACTGTGGTGCTGCGTCGGTGGGAGTATTACAAGATAATTTGGTTTTATCAACTGAGTTGATAATGTGAATTAGCCACCGTAAAGAGATTCAGAAGCTGACGTTTCGAGCGCTAGCCCTTCGTCGGAGCGAATCGTTGCTAGTCACTTAGTTCCACCTTTCACCGACTTACCCTGGATACATTGAATGAAACGTTTCATTGCAGGATTGCAAGACAAAACCAAACAGTACCACAAAACCTGTCTACGTACCTACTACTTTGCCAGTTTCCGCCACAGCATGACCAATTCTCCGTCCTCTTTCAGTCTGCATAACACTATTTAAACAGCAAAAAAACTTGTTACAAAACAAACAACACTTAAATCTTGTTCATAGACTACTCATGAAGTTCAGCTTGTTTTCTCTTACAAAGGCCGAATCATCCCTGTGGATAGATTATAGAAGAACTTAATATTAACGACACTTAATATTGTAATGATATTATGTCTGATATTATCTATTACAAATATGATTCAGTTTATGTTTTTAATTATTTATACACGACCCCATGCACAAGCTTGTAGCTTTAATTTTTATCGTGTTTAAGTAAAGGCCGTCCATCTTCCATCCATAAAGGTCATTCAGCTTGTGCTCAAGAGCATTTTAAATAATTTTTACGGATGACCCTGCTAACCAAAAAGTGTTTACAATGTAACTTGGTGACAGCTTACTTAGAGAGTCTGATCTTTATGTCTAAGAGTCCCATCTGACCTTGAAATGGATGCCTGTCAAAAACAAAATCAAATGTTTACTCAATCAATCAATCACCTTTATTGGCATACAAATTATTTTTTTACTACGGTTTGTTTTTCTACTTTGTATAAGCGTCACGTAGTTTACCCAGCATGTACGTCGTCAATTCCAGCATGCTCTTTTCCACGCCAAACTTGATAGTTCGTGGTTTGTTTCCAGGCCTGTATGAAATGCTCATTGTAGTTTGCCATTCCATCGCCATCTGCAACAACACCAAAGTATTAGACACTGCACCATATTATAAAACAATGGGACAAACATGAAGCGTACAAACCAGTGTGTTGTATGGAAGACAGCAAAGACAAAAGATACAATTTAAACTGAGCTCGTATCCACTCATCACTGCCATCCCAGCCTGGATAACAAAACAAAAAATAAACAAACAGGTTTGCGATACCTCCTACAACTATGCCCTGAACCTCTCAACACTAGACGCACGAATAATAATAACAATAATAATAATATTAATAATAATAAATATATCTATTTACAGTGCATAATAAAAACATTAAGCTAAAAGATTATCTTTGACCTTTTTCATTAAAAACTTAAAAGTCACCTTAGAAAAACGAATCGGTCCTAATTTAGATAAAATTGAGAAGCAGGAAAACTTAACATCGTGTAAGCCCTGTTTGACAAGTAATTTTAGCTTAAATAACACAGAGACTTTCTTTCGCTATAAAATAAATGCTATTTTGAAGGCTGTGGAGTAACTCAAGTCGGCAAACCCCTTCCTGTTTCCAGGATCTAAAGAACGAATGTGGAACAGATTGACATGGCAACCGGTTCAACCCAACCTAAAGTAATGTACAAAGAATACAAATAGCTGCCGAGGACCTATATGCAAGAAATATACACTGACAAAGCGCATAAAGCATCTGCATGTCTGTTGTACCTAAACGTACCGGCTTCTTGTTCCCCTTTTTCAACGTATTCCTTGACGTGATTAATGAGGTAGTCTGCAAATCTCAGGTCAGCGGTTGACAACGACAGCTCTTCATTTAGTTCAGGACTGTGTATTTCTATTGATCCGCTTACAAGCTGACGGAAGAAACAAACCATGTAAATTTGCAGAATTAAGTAATTTTTATAGTAGTAGTAGTTTCCCTCTTGATTGACAGCCCTATGACGTGTTTGCAATCAACCGGGACGACATTCGCGGGAATTAACTGTACGGATGTCAAGAATTCGCTAGTCAGT
>CM042752.1:124636-127562 GCA_022496165.2 Catalaphyllia jardinei
AAAGTATATTTTATTTGTCATAACCAATAATATTGAGTCAAGTTACTCACCGAAGTTTCAGCTTCTAAAGTGCATTCTATCCCGAGAAATTTGTCTTCAAAGAAGCCTAAAATTTGGAATCGACAGCCGCCATTTTAAAGCAAATGCTTAGCGCTGCGGCCAGGTCGGGCTAGGCCGCTAAGCGTTACGTCATCGTTGCCATTTGTCTTGGCAAGCGTATTTGTTTACTCGAAGTCATGGCTGATCTTCAACCTTACCGTTTTGAGCCAGAACGTGTTCCTAATCCTGAGGAAAGCTGAAGCGAAAACGAAGCAGTAAACGGTCGGTTAGAAGGCACATTTTGGTGTTCTTGTGAGCGATGTCAAATCATGCCAACGCAAAGAGAATGTGTTTGTCGCCGAGAACAGCCAGAGGAATCGAAGAAAACAAAATTCAAGGTACAATTTTAAGCTTATACTACATCGATTGCAGTAAGTGGAACACAATTTTCTTTGCAAATTGCTTTAGACAATAAAAGGCGGTTTAATAAAGCCCGTAAACAGTCATTTTTTTACGTCTACTGTTTGTTTTGATTTTCGCTGTGTCTAAATGCACGGCAGCCGGGCAAGGTCTTAAATGGACTAAATGCCCGGCAGTCAGAAATTTTCACAGAATTTCCACTGAAAGATTCTTTCAAACTTCTTGATGGTATTTGATGTTTCTTTAGAAATGCAGAGCGATTCCAAAAATTATGTTAGTGTGCAAGATGACGAAGTAACCGAGCTTGTGTATACTATAAAATCGGCATGTGCTTGACACTTAGAAAATTTACGCTTACATCGGCAGTTAGAGATATTTAACGAATTGCTAGCTATAGAAAGCTTCTTTTGAACTTAATGAGAAGATGCGATGTTTGTTTAGAATAGCCAGGCGATTCTAAAAATTATTAGGGACTTGTAGTGGCCGAATACTGCAAGCTTGTGCGTATCCGACTGTCGGTCACGGTCTCAAATAGACTAAATACCGGGCCGGTAGTCAGAATATTCAGCGACCTCAATCTATCCTATTAAAAGTATCTGGTGTTTCTTTAGAAATGTCAGGCGATCCTAAAAAGTATTTTGGTTTTATAATTACATTCTATGAATACGGTGAATATTTCAGACTGCCCGGTTACCGGTCTCTTAGACAGAGCGAAAATAAAAATACAAACAGTTGAAGTAAAAAATAACTGCTTACGGCTTTATTAAACCGCCTTTCAATGTCTAAAGCAATTTACAAAGAAAATTGTGTTCCATTTACTGCAATCGTTTCCTCTGGCTGTTCTCGGCGACAAACACATTCTCTTTGCGTTGGCATGATTTGACAACACTCACAAGAGCACCAAAACGTGCCTTCTAACCGATCGTTTACTTCTTCGTTTTCGCTTTAGCTATCCTCAGGATTAGGAACACTTTATGGCTCAAAACTGTAAGGTAAGGTTGAAGATCAGCCATCACCTCGAGTAAACAAATACGCTTGACAAGGCAAATAGCAACGATGACGTCACGCTTAGCGGCCTAGCCCGACCTGGCCGCTGAGCATTTGTTTCAAAATGGCGGCTGTCGAGGCCGGCTTTTTCTCGGGATAGAATGCACTTTAGAAGCTGAAACTTCGGTGAGTAACTTAACTCAATATAAACTTTTTATTGGCGATGACAAATAAAGTACGCTTTTTGGAGTGACCTTCTCCTTTATATAATAACCAAATCAATGCGCGCGCTCTGATTGGTCAATCAGTTGTGGGTTATTGTGCCGGTAAACCCACGGAAAAATCGCGCGTCTTCTGAATTATTATATAAAAGCAATAGACCACAAGTTTTCTATGGGTTATAGGCTGATAAACCACTTGAGTTGTTGGTAGAACACTCAAAGAATTCGTAAACCACTCGCCTGCAGCTCGTGGTTTACAAATTTTTCTCGTGTTCTACCAACATCCCGCGTGGTTTATCAGTTTATAACCCACAGAAACTTGTGGTCTATTGCTTAATTAACCCTCGACCCTCGACCGTTGACAAAAAGATAGTCTCGTGAGAACCCAGTTGAAGGTGTTTGTGGGCAGATTTTGTTTGCGACGAAAGAGATTTCCTTAACGTTGTTTTCTGGAATAATTTTTTCGCTTGAAGCAGACACTTGAAAAAGCTATAACTTAAAGGGATTCTCCTCATATTTGGACGGTAGCTAGATTAACATATACACGAGTCTGCGAATTGTTTATTTCCAAATATTTTTTCCGAGATCGATATTTGTACGATCACGCCACAGTCCTTTAAACCTATTTCGAGAATGTTCTTTAACTTTTTACTGCAACTGAATATGGCAAAACGCACGAACACTTTTTTTAGCGCCTTGGGCCCTAAAACCAAGAAAGCAATTAAAATGGTGAAAAACAAAATCGCCAGAAACTATCTCCAAAGTCGACGATATAAAAATTAAAAGGAAAGTCAGTCTTTTTTCTCCTTCTCCACCCGTTTATCTTGCTTTTCTTGCCGTCCTTTCCATTTTTTTCCCCTATACGTAGCTCATATTTGGCCTAAAAGAGCAGTCAAAAATGGTGCTAAAGAATTGAAATCGCTCGCCAAGCAAACGTTTTTTTCTCGCTAGAAACTATCTCCAAAGTCGACGATATAAAAATTAAAAGGAAAGTCAGTCTTTTTTCTCCTTCTCCACCCGTTTATCTTGCTTTTCTTGCCGTCCTTTCCATTTTTTTCCCCTTTACGTAGCTCTTATTTGGCCTAAAAGAGCAGTCAAAAATGGTGCTAAAGAATTGAAATCGCTCGCCAAGCAAACGATTTTTCTCGCCAGAAATTATCTCCAAAGTCGACGATATAAAAATTAAAAGGAAAGTCAGTCTTTTTTCTCCTTCTCCACCCGTTTATCTTGCTTTTCTTGCCGTCCTTTCCATTTTTTTC
>CM042752.1:132562-222863 GCA_022496165.2 Catalaphyllia jardinei
AAACACAAAGGTTTTTTAACATGTAGCCATTCTGTTGCCTTTTTTTAACCTATAATTCTCCACTTTTGAAAGGGCAACCAAAATTTTGCCAGGGCAAGCATGTTTTTTGGAATACTTGCCCGGCTGACGACTTTGAGAAAAAATGAATATGGATCCCTGCTACCAGACATAAATATGACATAACTATTACATCTGCTTAGATGAGAGTGACCAAAATAAAATATATGCATGCTTACACTATCACAAGTTTCATTTTCTCTGGGGGCTGCATACACCAAACCATTTTTGATCATTTCTAGAAAAGAAAATCAAATAGCAACACATTTGATGCAGTCAGAGTCCAAATTCTCCAAGGACTATGAGATAGCAAAATGGCACAAATAGCAAGATAGCACAAATAGCAATAGCATGTCTACATTAATATTGAACATTGCACTCAAGCACATTAAAAAAGATCTGGGTAGTTACTACAAAGAAACAGCAGATCGGTTGCGCATGAACCAGGGTTTTTATACGTCCACCAAACATGATGTCAACCATGTTGATAACAGAGAAGAGTTCTCAAGTTGAAATACTCAGAGAAATAATTTTTCTGAGCCCAAATGGGAGTTGAACCCATTACAGAAGACCGGTTGGATACTCTAGCCACATATTAGAACCTAGCAAATAACCATGCTCAGTACCAGTCTCCCATTACTTTGTTGACGCGAATCCAGGCTTCAGATAGTACTCATCGCGCGCTCCTGTCAAGTCGAGCGCTCCCAAAAAATTGTTCTACGTATACTAAGTATCCAGAATATGTATGTATGCATGTATGTATGCATGAGAATGCTTCTCTGTTATTTATAGTTTATTACAGTCACCAATGCATTTCTTATTTAGCCATGATGATCTTCATCAAAGACAGAAACAAACTTTTACACATTTTATAGAAGTTGATACAGGATGGGAATACAAAAAGGCAAGGTTACAACCTCTTTTTCATTTTTTTTTTTGATAATATTATGTTCCCCTAAAAGCCTGAGTACTGCACATAGCAAATATATGTATTGTTGCTGTAAGCAAAATACAGAATGTTATCTACCATGTTTTGCATTAAAAGTTAATATATATATATATAAACAATAGCCTCCGTTTAGAATGAAAATATGCTAGGACATCTGTCAGCGGACATTATCTGTTCTGAGAAGGGAACAGTTTCTCCCGACCAGAGCTCAAGGAAAACTGTGAGCTTCAAGGAAAATATAATGTCAAAGGGGCATATTTTCACCCCAAATGGAGGCTATTGTGTTTATTATCCTTCAAATCTCTTTTGCAATGCATACAGTTTCGAAAATTGGGGAAGATTCTCGGATATTCCCCAGTTTTATCTCGAGAATATTCGGTCAAGTGATGTGTTTAGACCAATCGCATGCGAGCAAAAATATTTGATGGATTATATATACATATATGCCATCTTTACATACTTGGAAAGAGAGAAACAAGTGAAAGAAGCTCCATACATAGACTGCCAACCGGAAAGCCATGAAATATAACCTACAAGTTAAAAATGTTGACAACATGACAAGAGACTTTTCCTGCATTTCAAGAAACAACAGCACTGAGTCGAGGTTGGGCTTGACAAAAGTACAGCAAATGTATGAAATGTCTGCACCAACCTCACTCTGGTGTTACTGTTTCTACACACTGAAGTGGAATGCAGAAAAACTATAAAAGATAGCTATCTTACTAATAATAAATCTATGTAATTTTAATTAAAATTTAAAGGTTCCAAATGGATGACAAGCCAGTTAGAGCATAGGTATTTTAATATGTGTATAAATAATTCTCTATTTATGATAAACTGATCCATCAATCTGTGACACAAGCTAAAAAAATATTAAGCTAAAATGAAAAAACTGAGTTGAACAAACAGGAACAGAATCCACAAATCAGATGATCCACCACTAAGCTAAAAGAGATTCAAAGTATCTCTCATCCAACATACTGTTATATTAATTATTATAATAATTTATTTACGCACAAATTTCAGGCTCAAACAAAAAAATTATAAAAGAAAAGGACAAAAGAGAAAATACTCAGACAAAAAACATATTTCAGCACATACGGTACCTTTTTTTCAAGAAGAAGTAGCTTAAAAAGAACTAAAATCTGAAAAGGTAATATTAAATTATTTTCAATTAGGTGAAAAGCGTGCTATCAATAAAGGAATAACCAATAATTACACTGATATCCTCAATTGCACATAATGATAACAGTGCTGAAAAAACCTACTGTACTGTCATAAGTACACGTAAAGCTAAAAATGCATTTGAATGTACTTACCCTATGTTGAAATTTTCTAACTAATTCTACAACTGATAGACCTACAAGAAAACCAACCAAATACATATTTTGATAAAATAATAAATTCTGTAAGGTTACCAGTATATAATTTGACAAAGTGACAAGTACAAACTCACCAACAAATAGTAAAGAATCTTCCAGTTCAAGATTCGGTGATATGGACAAGTTTAAATTTTTATACAATTCCTGGAGAGGAACGCAAAAAGAATAAAGAATGAGGAGGGAAAGCTCACACAGAGTTCTACCAGGAGACGATATATAATACTGTACTAAATTTATACCTCTAAAATTCCTGTTCTTGAGAAGTCCCTCTCATTAAAGTACACTCTGGTAGCAACTTCTAGCTTTTCTTTGAAGTAACCATAAAGTGGCTGGGTAAAACAAAAAATAATTCATTCATAACACAAAGTTACCAGCCCCCCTTAAAATTATGGGGCTTTTTGATCAGATACTTACCAAATGACGACAACTCTGCATTACAGATTTCTTGTTTACTGAACACCTGTTAAATGTTTACAATATCTGGCTGGACCTCTGCAAAATCTAAATCCCACTATACAACATCACTCACCAAACTGGAGAGAATACAAACACTCTTCTGTACAGTACGTCTGGTCACATCATCCTTTTTAATTTTTAAGTCCTGTGGACAGGCAAAGACAGTTTACCAACAAATATCAGATACCAACCATGAGCTATCTTGTGTTTCCAATAAAATAAACTTAATATATTATATAATGTTTTTATTTAATGTTTTTATTTAATGTTTTTATTTTTTATTTTTTGTGTTTTGTCTCCACTGGAAAGTTCACATTTGGGAAATACACAGCCATGAAATTTGAGTACATTATTTACTCTGAGAAAAAAACTTCACTGTGATTGGCTGGGAGCAGGATAATTTATTGTTTATTCTCAATTTGACTTAAGTGTAAATTAATATGCAGACGCTTGTAATTTTCTCAGTCAAAATAAATGAGTAATGGTATGAAAGCTTATGAGTAATTAAGGATTTACACTGCTTGTGGTATTTGATAAAAAATTTCAAACTGCATTTACCTAAAGTATTGTGCAATTCTGACAAAGTTTCAAATACCAATCAAGCAGTTTAAATCACTTTCATTCAATATAGATCTATAGAATAAAATAAAACAAAATACCACACCTTACTATCAATCTGCTTGTAACAAGAAATTCCAAAAATAGTAGATTGAAAGTTCTGTTTGCCGAGACTTGGTAAATGAAATACAGAAGTGTCTACAAGATAAAAAAACATTTAATGGCTTACGCTAAACTGTCTATTATAAGGATGATACAACAGGTGTTCTGAAGAGTAGTGTTAAGCCTGTGCTATTTACTGCAATGTAGCAATGGCTTTGGGTTTTTTTCTAGGAAAGATAAATCAAGTCAACTAACTTTAAAGTACCATGATCATATATACTGAATGTGTTCACAGGTCTGTTGAATTATTTCATTAACATGAAAGTTTGATTAAATACAAGAACACAAAACCAGGCTATGTAAACACCAATTGAAAGCAGTGGTTAATTTTTGTTCAGTCATCTGTCATCACATTGCTCCTAACTTAAGACTGTCACATGTCAAGCTGCAGTCTTACTTCTTACCCCGCTGACAATTATGGACACCATCTGGTAATGCCAAAAATGGCAAGAACTGCCAATCCCTTGGAGGTGTTGTACTTGGTGTGTTTCCACCCTTCAGAAATGGTGGAAATGAAAACTCTACCTGCATAAGCAAGAAAACCTCCTATCATAGCTGTCATCTTAGCGTTCGAAAGGCAGGGTGGGGGTTGGGGGGCTTTGCAATAGACCTCCAAGGCAGGTGCCTAGGACTGGAATAATAAAGGCTGGGGGGTGGTCAGTTCTGGTTTCAAGAAGAGAGAGAAAAATTCACTTGTAAATGCTTATCTGTCCACTTTCTAGATTGCAAATATTATATTAAAATAACAACAATAATAATATATAATAATATATAATAATAATAATAATAACAATAATAATAATAATAATTTTGAGAGGAGGTCCCCAATCAACTCAACTTGAGGTGGTTTTTAGGAGGGTCCTCTAAAAAAAGTCTAAAATATAATATATTAAATGCCTTAACTACAGAAGTATTAAGACTGGTAGAATCTGAAGACTAGTTAGAAATGGGATACAATCAGGTGAATGCTTAATATGTATTTAATGTAACATGTGAGTTGTGCAACAAGCTCTCAGGTATCTAAGGTCAATGAATTTCTCTTTCGAATAATATTATCAGTACATTTTTTTGCACAGTCAGAAAAGAAAGAAAGAAAATTCTGATTCAATGGAGCATTTAGCAGGAAGTCAGACTGGTAATTACAATTTAAGTATTGTTTATAGGTTAGGGTTAACAAGTAGCAATTAAAGTAAATTTAAGAAATTCTTAAAAGGGGTGGGGTGCTTAATGTTTATGAAATTTTAGGAACAAGAGAGAGGGACAGGATAGAGCATTTTAGAAATTCTCAAAGGAAAGGTAGAGAGAGGGTATCAATTCCAGCTGTGAGAACTATCACAGCCTAAGAATATTTTGTGGAAACACCCAATAACTTTCAATTGAGTGTTGAAAGGAATCACACAATTACTTTGGCTTTGGTTTTATCAGTTTGTGGGAGACATTAGGGTTTACGGTATTGTGGTATTGAGCTTTGATTCATGCGGTATTTTGGTAATTTATATTTTAATGCATAGTGTCACAGCATCATCTAGTCTGCTGGTATGCCATTTTTCATTCCAACCACACAGTTCTCACATAGATCCCAATGCTTGGCTCTTCGATTTCTTCAGTTTTGCACTCATGCGTGCTTGCTTTGCTCCCCAATTTTTTTTTCCTTTTTTGCCAGTAGCCTGCTCACAGGCTAGTCACCATTGAAACACCAAAATGACCTATAGTGCATACATCATTGAGACAAATTAACAGGCTAGATTGCCATTATAAAATAATATAAGTGCAGTATCAATATTTCATTGATTTTTAACACAGCATTTCGGTGTTTGCCAATTTTAACTGCAGAATTGCAGAGTTGGGTACCCCAAATGTCCCTCTCTTTGAAGAGGGTCTGGAAGGGCGGATCCTGATCCCGAATCTCTACTCCTTTTTCATGAGAATCCCACATCCCACACTTTTTTCATCACCATCCTGAATCCTGTTTTTCTTTCCCAGAAAAATGCATTTAAAAGTCTAATTTCTACAAAAGCTAATAAATGTAAGATGTAGATTTGCCCTTTTGATTGATAGTTTGAATTTACGCAGGTTTCTAGAGGTATATGCAAAAAAGAAAATAGCTTTTTGTACCTCAGTATGATGAAAGAGCATGATATGGCAATTGTGACGGCTTTCTCCAAGGCCTTTACTCTTAGCAATTTCTGCTAAATTCAGTGAAAGTTTTTAAGTGCTTCATGAAGTTGAACAGGTCATTGTGTTCATCACTGTTTAGCACAACATTGAATTTCTTTTTGTAGATTGCTGAGGTTCTGGCACTAGAACTACAACTAAGAAGTATCCTTGTTGGCCGCAAAAAGATAAAACTTGACCAAAACTCTTACTGTAGCAAAGCTGGCATCACTATTTCTGCTATTTGCCATATCTAGATGCGGTTGGGCTGTTGAAAAAAGCCTCTCAAGATTACAATAAATGTGAAACAGTAGAGGGACTGAAGAGCTTGACAAATAAGCCAATTTCAGGTCAATAATTGGTATGCTATTACACCACATGGACTCTTCTGGCATCTGGTTGAAACAAAATACTCTCTGACAGTTTCAATTAGATAAATATTAACCAGGGACACCCTATAGTTTGGTTTGAAAGGGGACACCAGCAGCTGCTATAACGTTTATTTGGGTCATGATGATTTCGCAAATTCCCAACAAACTGGCGGGTCTAAAACACAGGTCACGGGTCATTGTTTCACTAATATGGGTACAACCTTAAACCTTTACCAATACCAACGTTACTGCCTTAGTGTAGTACTTAGGTCTAAAACGTTGTCATAGTGTAGTACTTAGGCCTAAGATTAGCATTAGGAAGGAGTTAGGGTTGTTCCAGTATTGGTGAAACAATAACCTGTGACCTGTGTTTTAGACCCACCGCCAACAAACAGGCAAAAAAATCCTGCATCCCATACCCAAATTTTGGCGAGTCCTGCTTCCCAGGGAGCAGTCAAATCCCAGATCCCGTCAAGATATTTATCGTTTTCCTGATTCCCACACCATATTTTGGTCAAATCCCAGATCCCAAGAATACCCTTCCAGACCCTGCTGAGTAGTCTAGCTAATTGGTAAGAAATTGGTTTGGTTTTGGTTTTGGTTTTACAACAGTCAATTCAAAACCACTCTATATAGAGCACGATGTAAGTTTACACAAGACGCTACAATGGGCTGTTAGACTGTAACGTTACGTATCTCAGGTGACTCAGCGATAGAGTTTTATAAAACAAAAATGATTGCTGTTGTGATCAGACTCTTTGCCCTTTGGTAGCTAGACCGGAAACGTTATTTCATGGATCTCTGGCAACTCATGCTCATACCAAAAATACAAAATGAATAATTACATTTCGAAATGATAAAGCTCAAAAAACACACCCTTAGCTTCAGAATTCAGGGAGGAACATACAACTTTCAAAGAACTGATAACTTAATATCACCCCTAAGGCCTATCTAACAGCCTTTTAATGCCTCTTTCACCTCAGATCCCCGCTGATGATGGAATCCCACCACTACAATGTGCTGTATAACCCTCACTGGATCTTCCGTCTCCATGTCAACACGTTTCTCAGCTGGTTTTCATTTGTACAAGATGTTGAAAATTAACACTCTCTTCAACCCGCCATCTTGAATGCCAATAGGGGCATGGGGCAAAGTTCCACTAACTAGTACCCAGTTTTCCCTGTTATTTTCATTGAGTCAAGGAACAGTCGATCGCGTGACCGATGGAAGACAATTTGCAGACCAATTCCATTCAAGGTCGACATTAATCGGCCTGTACTAAAACACCGAACGCCGGAACGCCGGAACGCCGGAACGCCAGAATACTAAAACCCGGAACACAAAATTACTAAAACCCGGAACGCATGAAAAATAAATAAAGAAATAAATGAATTAATCAATTACTAGTAAAACCTATCTTTCTAAAAACGATATCATACTTCAATTCAAACAGGAAAATTCCCCCAGTATCCCGGCCCACACGTCAACAACCCCGCCTGCCAAAAAGAAAACCTTGATTATCTTTGATTGATAAGAACGTTTTGCAGTGATATTTATCTTTGACTGATGATTGAAACGTGTTTTAAGAAACTATCTAATATTTTGCGACTATCCTTTACTATTTCCGGGTGGCAAAGATTTTGGTGATGTTTCCCACCAAAATGTAATTATGATACGTACTGTATTTCGTATTTCGCCGCCTTAAGCGTTGTTACGTTCTTTATTTAAGACCAAGAGAAAATGAGGTGGTCTCTTGTTAAGACTCGTTTCTTTTCGTTTATTTCGCTTAAGATAAACAAAGTATTAAATATCAGCTAAGTAATCATTGTTTTGTGTTTAGCAGCAGTCCTAAAAGCTCGGAAAAAAGAGGTACGCACTTAGAATGTTTCTATTCAGTGACTCAATACTGCTTAGGGGCTCTTTGCAACATTTCAGACGAGTACTCCTGTCCTTTTTATACAAAAGAACCCCCCCCCCCCCCACCCTCCTCAGGAGTGGGACTCTAAGGAAAAGCATCTTCTTCCCTTACAAATCCTTCTGATTGAAATAACTTGTAATAGAAAAATGGAAACAAACATGAAAATTTGCTTGTAAGCTTATTTGTGAATGTTCCGGTTTTCATTTCTGATAGCATGTAAAATTACCAGTCTAAATCAATGTGCTTTTGAAAAGCAAGTCACATGACCAACTGACGTACTGTCGGGCTGTACTTGTTGCGGAACGAGGAAAGTTCTCAGGAAGACCCTCTAGTCCATTGCTTGAGTTATGACATCCAAAGAAAAGTAAAGTGACTTTTATTTTTTACTTCAACTCATTTTGTTTCAGTAGCACATTTAAGTATTATAGTTTCTAGAAGCTTACTCATGTCATTACAAAACACTAGTTTCTCTTTTAGCTGATGAAAATGAACAATTGTTCCTGCACAAATTAGTTTCCTTACTTCTTGTTTACTGGTGTAGGCTGGGATTATTTTCCTGGATCTTCTTTGCCTACTTTAGAGAAAGGACATCCATTTTCAGTAGCTGGACACTTCCTTTTTACTCCAGCTGGTAGCACAGCTTCAGCAGGCTCCACAAGTGGCTTCCCTTCACTCTCAACTGACTTAAAAGGACAGCCTTCTTTCTGAAGCACTGGACACTCATCAGCTTTCTCATGGCCAACACTGTGAATAACCTTCATGGTTTTCACAAGAGCTTCTTTATGGTGGCAATCTTTGTCACTGCTTGGCATCTGCGACAACTTACTGTAGATTTCTTCTATTGTTTTGGCATCCTTGAAAGCACATCCATCCTTAAACTCAGGGCATTTCTTAATTTCTTCCAGAAGGGCTTCATTATCCATCTTGGCAAATGGACATCCTTCTTTAAATGCAGGACACTTCTCCTTAAGCTCACTGACATCAGATGCTGTCAGACTCTCAAGAACGGCAGTGGGTGGCTCTATCAATGGCTTTCCTTCCTTGCTGGCATCTTTGAAAGGACATCCTTCCTTTGTCTTGAATACAGGACATTCTCCAACTTTCTCTTCCAAGCTTTTAGATTCAGAATGAACAGCCTTAAGCATGTTCAGTAACTGGTCATGAGCTGCACCTGTATGGTGTTTTGATTCTGGCATCTTGGAAAGCTCTTCAAGAACCTCCTTGACATTATGTGCAGCTTTGAATGGGCAACCCTTTTGGAACTCAGGACACTTTTTCAGTTCTTCCATAAAAAGATCAGGAGTCAGCTTGGAATAAGGGCAGCCCTCCTTAAATGCAGGACAGTGGTCCTTGACTGACTCTTTGTCATACTGCAGGTAAAAAACAATAACCAAGTTAATTATTTCTGATTTAATAAGAAGAATTAAAGAATGCATCAATTGAATTCTGCAGCTGGTTTGTGCTAAATGTTAGTTCCTTGATTACAAGTTAACATAAAACATAGATTAAAACTAAATGCCAAAATTTTGAAGTTAAGTGGTCTACATCAAGCCATAAATCCCCTCCCTCTAACAATTAGCACTAACTCGCTTTCATTGTGTATCACTTTTTGCAATAGCACTATCAACTTGGGCCGGGTTGTTCAAAGCCCGATTAAGCTAACCCAGGGTCAGCGAGAATTTTGACTTCACTTTTGTAACTTTTTGGTGAGGTTTTCAGTATATATTATTTGCCCTTCAGTTTTAAGCTGTAGTAATCCCAAACTACACCAAACGTTAGAGGTGAAAAACATTTTTAAACACGAAAAAATAATACCGCAGTTAACGTTTAATCCTGGGTTAACGTTACCGCCTTTGGAACAACCCGGCCTTGGAGTATTGCGTGATGATACAATCATGTCACTGTGACATAAATGTATCACTTGAATGAATAATAAGTAGGATTCAAATTCCTCGACTTCCTCTATTTCAGAGCTGACATAAGATATTGTATGAATAACATATTCATATAAGCCTTTTCAATGCTAGCTACTTCACTTGTCTAACTGTCTTTCAGGGAAAGTTTGAAAATTGTTTGTGAAAGAAGATCAACACCGACAATTCATCGTCAATATCATTGGGAAGTCGTCAAAGTTCCATACATTCGTTTACATTTATTTCGCTTTTTAATAAATAAAGCTCATACATTACATGGAGAAGCGCAGTTGGGATCTTTTACTCAAAGAAAACTAAGGTTACATACACTTCCAGTAAGACAACATCAAAACAGCCATGTTTTGAAAAGAACAAAATGCCGAGTGAATACAATGATCTTTTCAGTTTCTTGACTTCTGCATGACACGGCGCAAAAGAATACTTGTACATGTACGGAAGTCTCACGGTATATCACAGAAATAGTATAATAGATTATTCAAATGCTCTAGGGGATAAAAAACAGTCAGAAATTTAGTTACCTCAGTTCCCGCCATCTCAGCTCGACTAACCAAACGACGCTCAATATCATATCAAATGACACGTGATACATTTGCGTCACAGCCCTTCCACAGATAAAAGTCACGAAAAGTCAACAATAACTCCTGGTACTTCAAGGTTTTTTCTCTTTTTTTTTTAGCTTTTTACGAGGATGCGAAGAAATCCGCTATAGAAATTAGGTCGAATTTCTTTCTCATTTTTTTTCTTAATGGTAGTAGCAAATTGTAACACAAGTTGTTGTTGGCTACACGTACATTGTAGCCAACAACTTGTAGCCAACAGCTCCTGTTGTTTTTTTTTCTATCCGGATTCAAGGTTGGATTTGTCGCTTCATTCGGTAAGCCGGCATGTTAGGAAAGCCATTTGCTTGCGGGTAAAGATATCGCAATCGGTCAGGGAGCCAATTAAAGCACCGTAATCTGAATTAGTTCATCTTGCCTCTCACACTCCTTGCAAAGCTAACCATGCAATAAAAATACTTTTGAGAGAGTATGAACGGACTGGATTCCCCTGGTAACACTAGGAAGAGTTTCCCCTGGATATTGTCAAACTTGAATCCAGGAAAAGTCAAATCTTTGGGTGGGGCTGTGGAACTGGAATATACCTGATATGTACAGACATATGGCTACCATGAGTATTTTTATTCTGACTGTAACCTTTCATTTGAAACAAGGCCAACTTGTGCTGGAAAGTACTATTAAAATGAAATCAAAACTTAACGTGCAGTTTATAAACAGGGCGACACTGTTATCTATTTACTGGATAAACAAAAATCAGTTTCAACATAAACGTGCGTTTCGTCGTGATCCGTTTGGAATTTGAATAAGCAATGAAAACGACTCTGCGATGTGTAGTTAAAAACCCATACATCTCTGATGATCTGGGTAGAACTGATAAACACGATGCTCAGCATAAGGCAACAGAGAAGTTCAAATAACATTCGTTAATTATTTTTGAATAAATAGGAGAGAGTTTTACTTCAGATATCTGGAGGTTTAATTATCAGATGCATTCGACCAGTAACTGTAGAATGAAAAAGCTAATTATTGATGCGTGTATGCCTTATTAATCGCGAAGTTTATCCATACATAAGACTGTTTATATATCTCTTTAAAATACTTGTGTAAATATTTATTCAGTCGTTTTAATTTTCATTATTAATGCATGTGGATGTTCTTAGTTGTCCGGTTTGATCTGATTTCCACTTATAAACTAAAGTTAGGCGATCTTAATGGAAACTTGTTTCTAACCCACACAACTGAGACAAGCAGTCGCCAATCGCTGAATTGTCTGACAGGGGCGAAAGACAACAACAAGCCGTTCATCCATCTAAAAGGTAAGTTATCTGAGGTACTAAATACTGAAGGTAAACGATTTCTTTATTTATCCTTTGGGAGGCTTGGGGCTTGAGGCTTTGGGAGGCTTGAGGCTCATTTGCCGCCAGGGGGGTCAGTCGGTACAAGCTTAAGTTTCGTTTCACTATACGTTTACTTCTTTTAAATTCAGTGCTGACCAGTTCTAGTCATCGTTATATTGAGCTACAGGACCCCCCCGGTAATCTGTATTCGTGTGAAAACAATCAAGATCTTGCTGTTTTCTTTGGGGCCACATGTTGGTCATTCAGTGCTTTAATTTATCTACTGCCTCCTGGCTTCATCGCGCAGAAAGAATAGAATCATGTTATGCCGGTATGAAAATTGCTAGTCAACCAGTCTATTTATAGCCAGTATTTATCGTCAGAGCGAAGTGCTAACTATATGTTCAAAACCTCAACTTCACTTACTAGCAAAGCTGGTTAATTTTCTTTTACAAACTCATTGGATATCTCTCAGTCTTCTAAGCGAAGAGATACTGAGACTCTGGTGTCTGGGGCTTTCATTCTTTAACCTCAGTCTCCGTCTTACGTGTATAGTGCTCAGCGATAATACAACTAAAGGAGCTACTGACTAACAAATGCACACATCGGTAGCCATGTGTGGGCCACAATGGACGACTGACCATGAAGGATTAAACATCCGTTTAGAATACTAGCCCAAACACTATCACACGACTTTCAGAAGCGAACTACCGAGTTCTTGAAAAAATCAATAGAAACTATTAAAAGTTTAAAGAACAAGAAACCTAAACAGGATCTTTGTGGGAGATCCAGACCAAGGCAAAACATGACCATCGATGGGGTATTGTTTGGAGCTTAAGTATTCTCCATAAACTAAGATAAACAACTTGATGTCAGGGCTGCAGCCAGAAAAAAACTTATGACTGAGGCAATGTCCGTGAAAAACGTATGACTGAGGTAATTGGTCCATGGTTGAGTTCTCTTCCTAGTTATTTAGAGCGTTTTTATTGACTGTAAACAACAAAAACGAAAAACAATGGCTGAGACAAGTGCCTCGGTTGGCTTGTTACGGCTACAATATAGCTACGACCCTGGAGGTCATAAGACTCACTGTGTGGGCAGACGTGCCCTAAAATCACAAGACTAACGCCAACTATAAAATAATAAACAACTGGGGAAAACAGGCTAAAACGAACTCAATTCTATAAAAATTATCGAGCTTCAAGCTGAAGTTCAAGTATCGATACATATTACACTCTGACAAAGAAAAACAATTTCTTTAGAAACTAACATAAAAGCTTGGGTCGGGTTGTATCGGCTAAGAGATTTAAAGACCCTTTAAACTCTGACAAAGCTGTTCATTTGTCTCTTTTAAGATATGAAGCACACCCTTATAATCCGGCACATGGTATTTCGTGGACTGGACCGGACTGCACTGGACTGGACTGGACTAGTAAAACGCGGACTGGATTAGTAAAACGCAGACTAGTAAAATGAGGACTGGTAAAACGCGGACTGGTAAAATGAGGACTGGTAAAACGTGGACTAGTAAAACGTCGACTAGTTAAAAGCGGACTGGTAATACGCGGACTAGTAAAACGCAGACTGGTAAAACGAGGACCGGTGAAACGCGGACTAGTAAAGCGCGGACTAGTAAACCCTTCCCTAGGGTAACCTTCCCTTCCTTCCAACCAAATTCGTGCAGAATACCATCCGATTTACAACCCTTTCTTCTTCCTGAACATAAGCAAATGATCTTCGAATGGCTTGCTCTTATGGTCTAGTGTGACTGTGATCTGATAGATCATGATACCATATGGCAATCATGTTCCTGGTGACTTATAATTTTATATGTTCCTGTTTCTCTTAGGAAGGATAATTTCAAGGATGTGAAGTTTTTTGGGTGGGGGATGATCGTTTCAGTCGATCATAAATCTAATGTTACTTAATGACTTGTGGCTGAAAAAGAAAACTGTTGAAATTAAAATGCAATTGTTCCCTTGCGTGACAGAAAGCGTTATCATCGAAGGTCTTGTGTGACTGAGATATTTAAGATCGTGACAATCATGATAACCATGTACCTGTTGACTTTTTTATTAGAAGTTTCTGTTTATCTTCTTAAGAACAACTTGAATATTGATGTTTTTCGGATGCGGTGATATTATGGCTGGAAAAGAAAGCTGTTGAAATTATTGCTAAAATTCAATTGTTGGTTTCTTAGAATGTATAAAGCGTACTGAAAGGTTAAAGCCCCGCACGTGACACCTTGCGTGACGAAAAGCATGATCTGACTGTGATCTATGAGATCGTGACACCATATGATAATCATGTTCCTGTTGACTTTTTATTTCAGACGTTTCTGTTTCTGTTGTTAAGAATCATTCTTCGGATCGGAAGAGAGAGGATCGTTCCAATTGTAGCTGCTGAATAAAGGAAAAGACAATTGACCCTTTATTGGAAAACAATAGCGTATTTAAGGTGACAGCTCCTGGAGTGACACCTTGAACGAAGGAAAGCTAGCGACGGAAAAAAGTATGTACTTAGTACAGTCCAGTCCGGTCCAGTCCACAGAATACCACATGCCCTATAATCCGGTTTTAAAATACACATACATAAGTTCAAGTGACTGCAACTGACATGACATTAAAACAGATTATTTCTTCGTAAGACTTTCAAAGATTCAGCCATAGTCTAGTTAGAAGACGTGTATCTTATGTAAAGGATGCGAACCGAACTTGTGCAGGTAAATGCAGACCTGGGACAAATTTGCCAAAACCATGGCCTGTTAGACTTCTGGCAGGAGGTCTTCTCTTAGGGTCAAATGACTGTTGATTCATGAACTTGAACGCAGAAGAGCGGTATGGATGAAGAGGGACTGGGGTATCCATTATGTCTCGTGCAAATTCCTGCTACAATCCCGACCAAAAGTGGTTGGGACACTTGAGCTGTATCACGTATCCCCCATCCCCCCTAATCAATGTTGGAAAATATCGCGTTTTTCCAACAAGAAGGGAAAAAATCACCTGATTATCAACATTGACTGTGGGGGGAGGGGAGAACATACTTCGTGTCCCAACACTTTTGTCTGGGATTGCAGTGTGAAATATCTCTCCCCATAATCCCTGCCTGATAAAGAGAGAAACACAGATCGCAACAGACTGCCCGGCGGGCTTGGGGAGTTTGCTCTCGACCGCACGGAGGCAATTGTTTGTTATCAAGAGAGTGTCTACAGACCTATTCTTGGTTTCCATGTGACCTATACATAATCATATTCCAAAATTGAATATTACCCTTCCCTCTGAGGTTTTAGTTTCATCAGATAAAAGACCCTATAGAAACTTGACATTTCACAATGTTTTAGCTCGACAGGGTTCTTCTTATTGTAATAGAGCACATTTCCAATATAATGGCCTATATACACGGGGAGGCTCCGTCCGAAAGGGGTACTTTTTTCAGGCTTTAGGTATATAAAAGGGTAGGGAAATCGGTCATTTAGGTATTTAAAAGGGTCTTTAATTATAATAGTTCGGATAGACGCCCCTTATGGCTGTATCAGTTTATTTATTAACTCCCCATGAAAATGAGAACAAGACTTCTTAAAGTAGGTATGTGAGAGGGGTACGTTTGTTCAATAAAAGGTATTTAAAAGGGGTACGTTTTCTGTCAAAATGGTATATAAAAGAGCAAGGGGTTAGACCTCAAGGCGAATCCCCTATTAAACTTTGGTAAGTGCCTCCCCCCCCCCTCCCCCCGGGCCTGAGAAGGCTGTCGAAGAGTTATCGCTTTAGTTTTTGCTAACTAAACAGTGTTATACGATCGGAAGTACTCTCGGGATCTTTAGACTTCACACAAGTAAGAAATTCATTTCTGCTTTGTCCATGCGTAAGAAATACCCTCCGACAAAAAGGAAAATAGCCGCTCATTTAGTTGGGGCGCAGTGAGGAATACAGCGCGCGAACCCCAACTAAATTGAACTAAACTGAACCCCAACTAACTGAACGCTTGGAAGAGGCTAAAAGGAAAAGAATGCTATCGACGCAATCCCCATGGAGCAGTTCCTTTTACCGTACCCAAATTATCCAATCAGAAGGCGTGGATACTATCTTGGTTTCATGGGCTACCGAGTCACTAACCTCTCGCTATTGTTATGAGCCACTAAAACCGAGTTTACCTACGATAAGTCTTCTTTTGGTACACGGTATATCAAGCTCTTTTGATCTCATCATGGGTTTTGCCATGGGCTCCTGGTTTTGTAGAGAATACTTATGTAAATCTGTTTTTAGCTTCTTGAACTTTTATGTCAAGTGTACGTTTTCTGGTGTTTATTATTTAAACTATTTTATATTTTTAAACTTAGTTAAGTAAGTAATTTTCAATGCTAATACACGACCCCACAAGCATGTATTTTGCTTTAACCATTGATCGTGTTCTCCTAAATAAAGGCCTTTACTTACTTTACTTACTTACTTACTTACGTCTCGCCAAAACACAAACTATGACTCGACTTTTTAAGCTTGCCTGATATGCCACTAATGCGATCCAAAAAGGTACGATTACTTAGAAATATCAACCAAAGTTTATTGTTAATTTTAGCAGGAGCGAATCTTCTTTTGTATGTACCCTTTACAAGACCCCCTACAAGTGTGATACAAGCTATAATGCAAGAAGGAATTCACTTCGTTAAGCTGTTGGTTGAGTGACATAAGCATCCTTTGTATTGAACTCGTAACAAAAAGCAAACGAAAGTGTGACTGGTTTGCATCAGCCTACTTCGAGCGTGTCCATCAAAAAGCGTTTTGCTCAGATGGGTGACTGTTTAGCCTACGTGTAGCCGTACCCTTCCCCCAAGGAAAAACGGGAAGGAGGGTGCCCCGTCAGCTGACACGAATCGTGTTATGTGACGTCACGCTTTTGCATGGAAATATATAATGGTTTCTTATTGGATAAAGGCGGCAAGCAATGCTTTCGAGAATACTTATTGGCTAAAATAGATTTACCTCGTTTTCATGACTAGTACTGAAGATCAGTAGTGGCGGAAGTTAGTGGCGGACGGACTGTCGGAAGCTACACGAACTCGGGAAGCGTTTAACGCAGCTATAAAAGAGGTTTGCGAGACGTTTGGAATACAAAGATAAGCGGAACAATGGCATATACAACACGCAATTAAGTCAACAGACTTGCGCGTAAAGAGCTACATTTGAATCGTGTGGTACCAGAACGATCAAACAAAGGAGGAATAAACCACCTATACATCGAGCTCCAGAAACATAAGCTCGAGAAGTCGATAAGATAGCTGCAAGAAACATAAGAATTTCTCTATTCAAGCCTATAGCTTTCTCGAAGTAAAGCTATGGCGTCTCTGAAGAAAAACGTACAAGAGTAAATATGATACCCGTGATAAGAATCTACCTACTGCACTTGTTGCAAACAGTTCTAATCACAGCCGAGCCCGGCGTCACAGTATAGAATGCTCATGCAAGTAAGCAACACGTTCACAATAAACGTCATATTTCGTCCCTCAAAGGCAAATACCTGGATAAATGTCTGGAGACTTCTAAACATATCTTGTGATAAAAGTGAGCTAAAACAATGACTAACACATGGCAAATGTTTGAGGTGTCAAACTCGACGAAGCGACATGCAGATATAAACAGCGGAAATCCACAAGGAGCACATACAAGCAGTGTGTCTGTTTATACAACCTTAGACTTGAGAGACCAATTAAGCCTGTACTTGTAGGGGAAAAAAGAGTTAATGCGGTGAGTGATACGAAAAATACGAAATAATAGAGAAATGTATGGGAGAATATTGAAGAGTCTAAATATCGTAGACTTATATCGAGGAATGTCTAAGTTAAAGCTCAAAATAAATGTAAACCTACCTCAGTTGTTGTGTATTGTATTGTCGTTTCTGTGACTCTAAATGGCGAATTTGAGCGATTTAGTGGGTTTTGCGTTGGCTGTTACTATACGTATAGTAACGGTCGACGCAAAACCCATTTCATAACATTTTGAACATAAACAGACACACTGCTTGTATGCATGGGTTCCCTGTGAAAAATCATGCGGACCTGTGAGCTCTTAAAAATTGCCATAGCACGATCTATTGGATCTAATTTCTCCTTATAACACAACATGAAGTACCCTTCATAAACAAAAGTGAAGTGACAAAAAGGTTGAGACACCGAAAAGGAAACGGCAAATGAACAAATGCCACGAACCGTAGGAGTCGTGTAGGCCGTCAACCCCATTTTACGCGAATTTTTCAGCTGAAAAACAAAAACAACTTTCTCCAAAGTTGTGGCGTAGTTGATTCCGGTAGATTTCTGTAATTCTTTCAGGTTCTGCTGCAAATTATTTTTCTTCTTGAGGAGACAATGACACTGCCTACAAATGTACCCTGATGAAACGTGCACATGGAACTCCAAACTTGCGAGCGCGACGTTTTACATGAAAGATTGTCTTCTTCTTGCTTTGAACCATGCCAAAAATCGCTCGTAATCCTTTTCAATCTCTTAAAAGCACAATATACACTTAAAAAGGGACATTGACTTGCTAATAAGCTCGAAACAATAAATATTTACGACACCTTTGTCAGTTTGAGGACAGGAGTACTAGCGCTCTTTTGTGGAAAATATAATTTATTTACATAACTTACATAAATTACTTAGACGTCACATAACACGATCGTAGACGTTCCTTCCCTCCCGTTTTTCTTCGGGGGTAGAGTACGGCTACACGTAGGCTAGTGACTGTCTGACTAACTCATTGATGGAATAAATATCAGCAGAGACAGACGCTTCTAAATCATGCTCAAAATACATACCAAAGTCACTGAATTTACAAGGATAGAATTCCAATAGTTACTTCACAGGAGAAGACGATTTTAGTTTGGGTGAGTACAGAAAAAAAATACAAATAAGAAGTAACGTTAGAGAAACGCCAAGCCAGACATCGTTATGTTACCAGGTATTTCGTGCTAACCAAGGTATCGAGATGAATTGCAAACGTCTTCAACGACCTTCCACTGAAGTCAGGATCTGAAGACCTCAGCAGCAGCACTCTCTCGCCGCATGTTATCTTAAGCCCGTTTTCCCATCGATCTTAATTTCACTGGTTTCACAACAATTTTTTCATCATGTCCCATGAGGCCATAAAGGCGCAAAGTAAAATTAAACTAAACTGAGAGCGGAAACCACTGGACAAATGCCATTCCATCAAATGTAATAGGAGGAATTGGAACAAACTTGCAGTAAGGAATTCGAGACTTCCTGAGATGATTGCAGCTTTCTTGTGTTAAGATTATCAGTAAACTTCTTCTGCTGAGACATAATTAAAAGCAGTGATAATGAATAGTTGTAACTATTTGTTTTTGGAGTCAAGATATTGTAAATAAAGACTGGGAGGTAGATAAGTTTTATATCAAAACAACGATAATTAGCAAACCTAAAAGTTACCGGAAATATTGATCTCGTTTTGATTGGAAAATCAAGCTTTTGAAGAGGGATTCTCAAAGAAAACAAAACTGTCAAAACAGGTGTGTTTAGATAAGTAGCTTGAAGCCCTTCATCGACTCTGGCCGGGAAAGTTATTTGTTTTCTCAAGAGACCTAATTTTCTCTTGGTTTTATCGAATCGTTCGATGGTGACATTCTCTTTGGGGGCAACGTCCCTCTCAATATGACTTGAATTAAGTCATCTACCCAGGGGAGGGAGGTACTCCCGCGAATTTTGGATAGGAGTGTGCCGCGAAGGTTCTTGAAAGCGAAAACTGATAGCCTTTTAAGGCCCAAACCCGAAAAATGACACCCTATTCAAGGAAAAAAAAAGCAAAATTATTAATAGCATGAAAAGGAAAACTTTATTCTTTCTTTTCTGTAACATTGGATGTATGAACGACAGTTATATTAATAATGTGGCGTTCTCTTTCACACTCCAGTATCAGATCATACAATTTAACTACCCTATCTAAGGACCACACCAGGAACACAGCAATAGAAGGGTAAAAAAGGCACCCTATTTAAGGACCGAGAACCTCAAAAACCATACTATTCCGCGGCACGTACGTATACCTATATAGCCCAAATATGGGAGTACTCCCCCCCCCCTCCGGGTCATCTATCTCATTAGCGTTATCAGAATAATCAGGCGCAACAACAGAAATATTATCAGTGAAAAATTTCGTACAGGATAATTACTTTCTCACGGGCTGTTCCACTCACTCGTGTTACTTAACCTCAAAATCAAATGACTCTTTTTGTAATTTTACAACAATTGCTCTTGTTAATTACGAGAGCAGTTTAAATACCGCTGAGCTCTGGCTAAGCATGACACGAAATCAATGGTTCTCAATACTTGCGAGTCAGTCTGAAAAGCTTACTTTATTTTCCTGTGAGATGTTACTGAAGGACCCTAGTCAGCCTCCGCCATTTTCGATGACATCGAAATTATTGATATAGCATGTTGAAGTGAATTCTTATTGTTTTACTGTAAGCTGTGTTCCTGAAGGTATGTTTAATTATCTTCAGTAGTTTCACAGTGATTTTTCGACAGGCTCCAAATAAAATATAATAGCCAAATTCTCGCATGTAAACAAAAACAAAGGTGTGGCTGACTAGGGGCCTTCAATATAATATGGAATGTGTATGGTGTCAAGGAACACGTGCCCCTTTTTGTCGTGCTCCCAATAATCTAATGCCTGGAACTGACTGTCTCCTGGAGACACACTTCAGATAGAACTTTTCCCTGATTGGGTTTTAAGTTCATGATAAATTGAAAAGAACTCTGACTTCTGCCTGGCCACAACCCTATGAAAGAGGCAACAAATTATTTAAAATTGCTTTGGCGGAAGCGGGTACAAAAAACACTCCTGCGACACGCCTGCGCTGATAACAACATGGCAGATATGACACTCAGGACTAAACATATGAATTGTCAGTCCCGCTTGGTCAGTCCAATTGGCCGGGGTAATTACCCAAACAGCAATAACCCCACACGTCTAATCGATTACACGTTATTCGTTGCATGCCGTCCTCAGGGTACAGATAACCTTTTTTATTTGTAGAAATATTCATTCCAAATCAGTTCTCTGTCATTTGTGGCTCCCGGGTTGTGGCTACGCCATGTGTGCTCGTACATGTATGTTGACTGCTTTGATTTTTGGTGAAAACAAACTCTATTGAATGCGCCACGAGGACGATGAATTAATTGTTCGTCTCGAGTAAAAAAAGTTATCGTGCTTTTTATTATTTTTCCTTGGTTTATTTTTTGAAGAAGAAATAGATCATCATCATCATTCGCCATGGAATTTAATGCTTCCGAGGTTTTATCTCTTTTACTAAATAACTCGAACACGCCCTGCTTTTGGATCGGAGAGATAAGATTAAAAGATAAAAAAAATTGCTTTTAATACCAGTATTGAAATCGAGTAAATTTGATTGTAAACTTGTAAAATAGACCATGACTTCACGCACATTGCAGACAGACAAATTTCAACAGCGCTCCCTTAAAATTCCTAACAAGGTTAATATCCCTTGACAGTCTATGAAAGGGAAAGTTAATCTATGCTCGGCTATGCGCTAGATTTTGACAGACGAGGACGAAAGCAACAACTGCAATAACACGATTAATTGTTTATTTCAGCTGGTTAAAAATCAGGGAATGTGCCCCTGTTATTCCAACCTAACCGAACGAAAAATCAGTTCTCGCACTTAACCGAATCCCTGCTGTTCCATCAGAGTGCGATTGGTTCGGCAATCAAACACAATCATTGCCAAGTTGAACATTTTTGGCGAGTTGAAACTGGATTGGTTTGATTGCGCGCCGACCGACTGAATCTCGGCTAATCGTACACACTCGGTGTACAGCAGCAGCATATCGAACATTCGATTGACTGAACCCGATTGAAGTTCGATTACCGAACATTTGACAGAATACAGCGGTGCATACAATTTTTTACAACACGGATATTTTTTGCTCACAAGAACCTGCAAGCCCAGGGGTTTCAATAAAAGCCGGTTACCGGCGGTCTACCGCCGCCTGTAAGGTTTCTTACCGCCGTCTGTTTGGATTTCATTAATGAAGGCCTTGCAGCCACTTTAGTGGTCACAGCCGCCTATTACATCTTCAATGGCCGCTTATAACTAAAATTATTGAAACCCCTGAAGCCTCAGTTATCTTTAAGGATAATAACCCTTTGTAAGATCAGTTAATAGTCGGAATTTTTGCTAGATTTCACTTTTCTCGGTTCTTGCTGGGGTTGAATGGCCCAAGAATATCGTTTTATTTTTTCAGACAAGTATAACTGGTGTTCACAAAAAGCTGAAAAGAAGACTTCTTCTGTTATCTGCTTGACAGCTGCTTGATAAACGAACGGAAAAGTGATGTGATTTTCAACACGAGTTCAATATTACAGTCATCCATCATGCGACTGTATCAGGTTACTTTTATCAAGAGTCAGCTGTTCTTTAGAGGTCATTACAAAGGAACAAACCAGTGGAAACCACTCTAAAAACTTTGATTTTTTTAAGGCTAAAAGTTTGTTGACTTACAAATGTTTTCATAATTGCGAAAAAATAAATATACTTTGAAAGCGTAGATTTTGTGGTTTTGTCTTTAGATCAGTGAGTAGTTTCTTTTCATGCACGTCTTTCTGGATATCGTCCAAACCGTTTTCACTCTCAATGGGACCGGAAATACCCAGTTCATCAACAACAGATATCGGGCCATCGACATTGATCAAAAACTTGTGCTTTAATCATTTTGTCGTCACTGGGAGTTGTTACTGATCTCATCTCAAATTTACAGGCCTCTGGAGCTCAAAACCACAGATCTCAGCGGCACTTTCAAGAAGGAAACTGATCAGCAACTGGCCATCAGATAAACAAGATTTAATCAACCTTGGCTCCCGCTTTCTGGACTGACGCGCTCCGAAATTCAAAGCAGTTTTGCTAATCGTGAACGAGTGAGCCATTCACCTGATGTACTAGAATGCACATCTCAAAAACTTGTCTTGTTTTTATCCCGGCATTACTCTGTTCTGTGGATAGTTTTCGAGGTGGTTCAAGATCTTATTCAAGAAGCTCCATCTCCCTCTACAGTTACAATCACCAAAGTGTACAAAGGTTAGTTGCAAGAGTTTTTAATAAAGCATGCAAGCATGACAGTCTTATCGCTCAACTCTACTGGAGTTTGTTGAAGAAAGCTGACAACTGAAGCTAGATATTTTAAATTTTGCAATCAAGGTCACACGAGCAAGTTGCTGGCTATTGTCTTGGTTTCAATGAGAGACTCGAGAAATCATGTTTAAAATTGGAAAACAGTCTTTCCCTAAATCCTAAATTAACATGTACACCTGGAAAATCGAACATTTCTTGTGGTTACCTACCATTTTCAAGGCGACTTATTGTAAAATGAGATAATACTTACAAAATAGTTCTTTATGTGTGAGAATTCGCGCCAAGAGTACAAGAGAATTACTTTTTATAAATGACCAAGTGTTAGAGAAGCCAGATTGCGACACTCATATCTCATATCTTTTTCTCCAGTCAAGTATCATGTTGTGTCGTATTTTCACGTTCCTCGGTCCTGACACACAGCCGTAATTTTACTTCATTAGCTAAAAAAAATGAACGCTCTTTTGTTAATCGTCTTAGTGACCTTTTTACATGTGTTATGTCACAAACTTTTACGTTTCTGCTCTCAGTTGGAATCTGTCGATAGGTGCTCGGGGAGGCTCCTTATCAACCTGCCTTGCGGTTTTAAGAACTGTGGATACCAATACATTTCTCAGACGTTAACCATGTTTCAGATATTTTCTACTGACCTCTGACTTGTTTTAATTTTCGCTACTTAGTCACGGAAATTCTTCTGCAAGAAAATCAGTGAAATGAATTGATATAGAAGCCCTGATTTCATTAGTTTAGTTTTGCGTTCCACACCCGAGATAACGCGGGGAATGGGATGACTTGTGACAATTAATTTACTGCAACTCATCTCCAGACTGTCGCAGGGGATAAACATCGCACTACTTTTTAGAACAAGTTTTATTAAAGGAAATGCAATTATTTGCAAGAAGGGTAAATATCGTTATTGTTAGCGTTATTGCTAAGACCACCCTGAACTGAAAGTAGAGAGCGAAGATAAATGGAGGTCATGGAGAGATCAAAATCACCCAATGGACTGTTTTTAAACGAAGGCAGAGAAACGACTCGTATATCACATTCATCAGTCTTTGTTGGTCAGGGACAAAGGAGTGAAGACTCAGTCCGGCCATGTTCAAGCCGATGGTTAGGTGGGATGGAGACTTCTCATTCCTACATAATTCTCTTTGCAGTCAATCTGGTCGCCAAGCAAAGAGATTAGTGCTCGATCCCTCTAGCAAGCTACCGCTCTACAAACATACTGCAAATGCAAAGGCACCGAGCCCTGCAAAGCAAAGTCAAGGGTCTGGAAACCAGGCTAAATCTCAGGATAGCTCGGCGACATCTGGTGGCCAATACTGTATTTACCAGAAACCTAAACAAGTCACTTGCAATGTAGCGCACATGAAAAGAATAACCAACAAATACAAATACTACTGTGGGGTGCGATCTCAAGGCAAAGTATGCACGGGTTACAGGTGAGCGCAGCTAAGTATCTCCCCATCTCAAAGATAAGGAAGTCCTTTGAAGTTTTATTTATTCACTCATGTTAATGCCAATTATCTCAAATCAACTGTCACTATTAATGCTCAGAAGTTCACTCTCAGGTTTGATTCTTTTGTGTGTACAAGATAAGTGATTTAACTCATCATCATCATCATTAATCGATACGTTTTATTTCTTTAATTGTTGGAGGGCCATTATGAAAACTACAGGGTTACCAGTAATCAATGTCTTTACCCTCGTTAAATAAAGTTATTACTTACTTACTTACTTACTTACTTACTTACTTACTTACTTACTATCATCATCATCATCATCATCAACAACAACAACATCATCGTCGTCGTCGTGGTCGTTGTCGTCGTCATCATCATCTCTTTTCACACCTACATAAGGCCTGAACTTTAAAATACTAACACTAAAATACACCTGGATAATAGTTGACAAGCTCTGGCTTTCATTGACAGTTTCTTCTTTAATGTTTTATTTGTTTCCAGAGTAACTTATCGTCCAGAGTATAAAATAGAAATGAGAACAGTCATGACTACAGTTAAAGACTGCTGTCCTGGATTTACAGGTTCAGATTGCAGCCAAGGTGAGTACCCTACACTGTTAATGGCGCGCGCAAGTCCAATACTGACATCTTGGTGTTAGAGCCTTCGATCCTAATGCACAGCCGCAGAGAGTCGTCATAGATAAGAGCTGTCGCTGACCAGTAGAGACATAGGCCTCGAAAAGCAAGACTGACGAGTGAAGTTCTAAATAATTTGACTGCCTGTATCTTATGTTTTAATTGAATAACTCAGTTTTTATTACTATTTTGGGGCTACTTCGAGGTCATGTAATCGCCAATGTTATCAAATTGGTTATATTTTTCGCACAAAGATATTGCTTTTTGTTTTTTGGATAAAATTACTCTATTGTGATTGGCTGAGAACAGCGTTGATTCTTAATTTGCAAATTAAAACTAGCGTGTTTGCAATAAAATTTCTCAGTAACTTAACAAATGAGAAAAAGCTCGACTACACGTGATGTATGAAAATTCTTTCAAATTGCACTCGCTAAAGGCTCGTACAATTTTGAGAGAATTTCCAAATGTCATTCGTCGTGTACGTGCTTAATAGCACTCACGCGGCATTTAATTCAATCTCCATCATCTCCATGTAAATATAAGTTAAGCAGTGTGATAACGAAGTGTTAATTGAAGTTCGGGTTTTACTCAATTGAACTGGGCAGTGGCAACTTTTACTCTCTACTGGGTACATGCAGTGATTATTTCGTCTTCCCGTATAATCTACCGCGAACGAAGAAAACAAAGTCTTGAAATCATTGAAAAAACTGACTCAAATATTTCTTGGATTCTCCAGCAGTAAATAAGTGGATTAAATGACGAGCTGAAATACGCCACTGTTTTAGTGCATGTTTTAATGCGGAGATATGTTTGTTTATCGAAATTGCCTCCAGAATGAAGTGAGGTGAATAACAGAGAAGAAGAAACCCGCACACATACGCCATTGTAACGGCAGATTTCTTGTAACAGGCCGCGTTCGGGGTATTTCTTGCTTGAATATGAGTTTTACAGAAACGTAAACCCACGCAAACCCTTGTATAACAAGCAAAGGTTAATATGAAGCAAAAACTAACCACGACGGTTTGTAACTGTCGGGCTGCGCGCTCACTTCCTAGCCGCAACCCAATCCAAAGATACGCGATCATCCAGCAACATGCAATCGCGAGAAGTGTCCTTTTCAGAGTCACAATGTGGCGGTATTTCCGTCGCAGGCGATATGCCAGGTATCTGTCTACCGAAATTACAGTGACCGTCAATAGCGAGAGGGCTGCCAGTGCATCTCCGAACAAAGAATCAAATACAGCGATTATGCAGACCTCCGTGTTAAAGTCTTGTCGATAGCCAATGATCTTGGACGCTGCAAAGAGTGGTTGAGAAAATAAGCCGACACCAAGATCTGTTAGAGCGAGACTAAACAGGAGTGCTTTCGACGGTGCATGAATGGTACGACATTTCTTCAACGCGAGTACAATAAATAAATTTCCAACAACTGCTGTTAGCGACAACGCGAGGTTTATAAATGCAAGAGCAACCACGAACGGCAGTGCACCGTCTTCAGTTATTAAATTTTTGGTCAGTGAATCACATATCTCCTGGTAAACCATATCGAACCATAACATAACAGACCTTCCGCTTGTTAGCTTTTTATTTAATTGCCGTTAAAACCCTGCAGTCACGTGACCGAATCGTCTTTTTTCTGAGGTAAAGCCATTACCTCCCAGCGGGAAAAGTTTCTCAAGATCTCAATATTACAATAGTAAAATACGTTTTTCTGATGTCGAATTAGATGTCAAACTTAACTGTGAAATGATTTAAAGCAATTTCAGGGACCTTGATGGGGGTCTTTCTAAAAACAAACATGTCCGATAATTGATATTCCCCAGTGGAGTGTTAATATTTAGAACACCCCAGAGATTCGACCTTTTAACAAATGAATTATTAACTTGAATAAACAGTTGCGCGGATATTAAATTTTGTTTGAAATTAGTTATTCTCTGGTCAAGCAGTAGCTTAAGTTATGTTTGTTGCTTTACCAATAAGCTAATCCCTTATCGCTGGTTGCCTAATTATTGTTGATTATCTCGCTCTGCAATTATACTGTTCGTGCTGTTCATATGAATCCCTGAGTTAGCTCTTAACAACAAATTGTTCGCCGACGTACGATTCAAATTATGATAAGATAGTTATTGTTAGGATTTTGACAAGAAATTCATATCAAAAGAACTGTCGGTGTGCTAACTTGTATTTTTATAATGAGATCCAATTCTGTGGGGTTTTTCAGAGTGGAAATTAATAAAATGCCCGCTACTCGCAGAAATCATACTGAGCACGACTTGTAGCGAGCAAAAATTTGACATATTGATAGCTTTTACCCTGATATAAATCCAAGCCAAATGATTTCGTAATATCCGATTTTCGCAATATTAATTTAACACACAGACTATACTTAGATTATTTGTTTCATGATCATCAGTTTTGTCCAGTCTGCTCCGCCACACCCGTGGCGAGGGTTTTAAATTCCTTCCTTTACTAAACGATGTTTAAGATTACAAACTTCTACATAACCTCAAGAACCAGTTTTTCCAATCTAAACGCCATGTAACCTGCATGATTATTCCTCACACGCAGCTTGGTGTGATTGTGTCTTATTTTACAGCGTGTTTTAACTGTACGAAGTTCCTTTTGTGGGAGAGCAGATTGATGGCCTTGGAAAAGGTAACTTTGTCCCGCATGGAATGATTTAAAGTAATCATTACCAATTAAATGTTCATTCGTCTTTACACACACTTTGTTTGAGTGGCTTTAATTATGGCTGTCAAACGGCTGATGTGGACCTATTGCAGAATACAACCCGGCGCTAATAGTAATTTATGAAGAGAAAAGGAGCGAAAGTTCAATAATTTGTACAGCAGTTTTTGAAATTATGCAAGAGATAAATTTTGAATCCCCCATATAGTTCTCATACCCAAGGTAATCCCTCTTAGTTATTGTTAGACATTGTACGTGCATGTACCCAGTTCTTCCGCGGATATGACTGGCGCGTAGCGTAGATGTTTTCTTGGAGGATCTGTTTATGTCGTTACGTTTCGCTTCAAAGAATGGAAAACCTACATTTTCCTTTGGGGATGTCTTCTTTGATATTCTGATTACAAGCAAGGGAGCTTCGGCTCTCGGTATGTTTTAATACATTTCGTAATTTGAATACGAGTTTAAATAATACATGGATGTCCCCTGCACGGCAGTAAAATGTTTAGACAAAGGAGTGCAAAGCAAACAAACGCCCAAACATATGCTAGGCAACAGAACAAACAGATGGTCGAAAGTGCAAACAGATGCTTGCTGCCTAAGCAGCAAAAAGCAGTTTAAGCAGCAACAGTAACAACACCAAAGACGACGTCGATTAAAAAAGAGTTAATTTTCAACTAGTTTATTTTTAAGGCTATCCTTATTTTATATATTTTGAATTTTATATACTGTGTCCCCAATTAGCATCTTGTCACTTAGGAGCCAGATCTTCAATTGACGCATAAATAAAGTATCATCATCATCATCATCATCAACCTATAAATCTCGCGAGAATTTAGATTCATTCAGTTTGACTATAGAGGTTTTAAACGGCAGCCATGTTGCATGGCAGGCACTATAGATTATTTTTCCTATGGGAAAAAATGTTCTCTCTTATGCAAAGTATTTTCAATGTTCTTGTCATACACCATGGCTGTCGTGCAGAACTTCTATACTGTCGTCAGAAAGATCACACATAGAATATGTAAGACAGGGTCAAAATTCGAAAAAGAAATTTCAAAAATTGGTTGCAGTATAGTTCACGTTCTCTAGAATATCAATAATGTGACTATCTCACTTTGTTTTGTGACCTATTGTGAACAACGGCAGAGAAATTAACGAAAATTATAACGAACGCTTACTCAGGTAGTTTCGAGAAAGTCTTCACGGATAAGGACTATAAACCGTAGGCCCCGCCTCCTGCATCTTCCGTGTTACATGGTTAGCAGGTGAAGTTAAAGAACCCACAGTCTTATCGAAAAGAGTAGGGCGCGTATTTCTCGGTGTTGTGGTCTGGCCTCGTCTCACGGGTTGGTGCTTCACGTAGGGTTAACCTCATTGCACCTTTCCCCCTTGGACAGAATGGTCCAAGAAAAATTACTATGACTATGACTAAGTCGCTTCGGCTGTCCACGCATCACGGGAGTAACATCCGTGGAAGAACTGGGTACCATGTTTAAAAAATAACTTAAGAGGGATTACCTTGGTTAGATGGCCTATATGGGGGATTGACTCTCTTACCTTGGTAATCTCTTGAATTATACTATTAGATTTTGAACTGTTTTAATAATTAATGTCACTTGTCACATAACCGTGTTTATTTACTGAACTGAATTTTTGCTTTCAATTCTTCGTAAGATTAAATCGCTTACTAGCGAAAAGACATTGTTAAACCTATCTTTTACCAGGTTTCTAGTTCCTCGTCTTTGTCCTTCGTCCTTTTTTTTCCTAATATTCGTGCCTATTAATTCCTTTATTAGGATGTTACCTCTATACTGACGTAAATTATTACGTTTAGTTTTTTCACAACACTTTTAGTTTGATAGTTTTCTTTCCATTTTTCAAAGAAAGTTCAGAAAACACCTGCAACTACGATAACACAGAACAGTTCCCCCGGACCTCCGGGTCCTCCAGGGCCCCCCGGCCTCCCCGGCCCTCCAGGCAGCCCGGGACAACGAGGAGAACCCGGTGGTGTGGGATCAAAGGGAGTAGGAGGTAAAATTACGGGTCTGTCTACACACGACAATGGTTTACACTTGAAGCTGGTCAACACTTCTCACTAATAACATAGGTTTTAGTTGTAACGACCACGTTAGAAAACATTTGTCTATTAGTATACGAAATATCAAGTGCGGTGTTGAAATGTGTTGGAATACAATGTTTTTCAACGCTGTTTGTGGCATATTTGTTTGTGTTACTGTTTGTGCCCTTATTAATGTAAGTTTCCTTTAACCCTTTACTGCCAAAGAGTGACTTATAGATTTTACTCTGCCTAACTCCAGACGATTTGGCAGTAAAGGTCAGTAAAGGGTTAATGAGGCAATTACTATCGTTTCATCACCTCCGGGCCCCCGTGGAATGAATGCTTGTGTTTTATTCCGTAGGATCATCTCGGGGGCCCCGTGGCCCCAAGGGGGATAAAGGGAATCCAGGCCCTCCCGGCCCAACGATGGTGGTGACGGGTGACCCTGGTCTTCCAGGAACACCCGGATTCCAGGGACGCCCCGGTCCGTCCGGTCCCCCAGGGCAAAAGGGAGAACCAGGAAGATCAATACAGGGACCACAGGGATCCAAAGGAGCAACTGGAAGCCCCGGTGAACCTGGACGCCCGGGTATTGGCGCCTCGGTAAGTAAGTATGGTCATATATAGGCACGCAAAGCATGCAGACAACAGTAATGAGTATATTCTCTTTGTTTTGTTCACAGCCAGAGGATCTAGAACGATTAAGGAACCAGGTGAAACAGTTATCCGCTATAGTCACTGAGCTGGATGAAAAAAGTAAGTAACGCCGTGTTTTTTCCGTTTCTTAGCGGCTTCATATATTTAATCCTGAATAACTTTCGTTATTATGCAGTGCTACAAATACTAGCAGTAGTCTACTGTGTCTTGTTAGGAACATTATGGTTTAATTATTTCATCATCACCACACACACACACACACACACACACACACACACACCTTGCTTTACAATTGATCCCAGTTGGGGATTTTGTCTACAGCCCAAAATTTCGCCTGATAACCCTTTGTCCTTTTTTATCTCAGAAGAGGGCGCTAAAATGCACAAGAAAGCAAATCTTCAAAATTAACAGTCCATAATTGTAGTATGGCTGTTTTGTTTTTGTTTGTTTGTTTGTTTGTTTGTTTTTTTGCAGTTTCTGGATGTGAGTGCACAGCAGGGACTGGTCGCCTCGGCGTGAACAGGAAGGATGACGTCACTATGTCGCCAATACCAGTCACAACAGAAGGCCTGTTCGCTCCTCCTGCTCGTTAATCTTAACATGGCTCCATTCCACACCACAATATGCAAGGTTCGGAGAGCACATCTCAAGAAGTTACATGCAGCTTACGTGATGCTTTATTATAATGAGCTTTAGAATAATTAATAATGAACTTTATTAACGCGTCAATGTATTTAGCTTTACAGAGCTACTAAATTGACTGACACAAAATGTAGCTCCTCTCGGGGCTTCTTGACATCCGACATTCCAAGTGTAGTGAAGTTACCGTAAATAATTCAAAATCCAACTGAATGACAAAAGTTTAATCTTAATGTAACATATACGAAAGCCGGACTTCGGCGTCGATAAATTGTTTAAAAAGAGTACTCTTTACTTCTCGCTGAAAATGCTTGTAAATTAATATAGTTGCTTTCCATACACGGCCAGGCACCTGTAGGGTTTAAGACGGCCACCAGTTCATCAGTGGTTAGTTACTGTTACGTGTCACCCCTTATAAAATAACTGGAAGCCTCTTACTTGCTCCCAAGGGAACAAACGATGTTTAACATATGAATCAGTTTTCAGCAAAGGAAAAAAACAGACTTTCAAACCTTCTTTCCGAACACTGATATTTAATCATTAGACCCGTAGCCAGCAATGGCTACGGGCCAATAGCCCATGAGGCGAAGCCGAATGGGCTATCCACCCGTGGCCCTTGAGGGCGAATGGTCTAATTGTTTTAGTATCACCCAACTAGTCAGACAGAGAAGCCAATAATGAAGTTAGCAAATGCAAGTTGTAGAAATATCTATTTGGGAATAAAACAAGAGAAAAGCCCGCGTAGCCAAATAAAATGCAGGATTTGCATTAGTTGGGTGATAGGAAATTAGTTTATAATAAACCAAAGGAAAATCTAAATGTATTTCTATCACTACTCATCTCCGGTGTGACGACTTAAATTTTTATATTGTAGTTTAACGAAAGTCATTCCATTTAAAGAAATAGCCGCATTCTCTAATTGCCAAAATGTCAAGCATCAACCGTGTTTTATTGTCTTCTGATATTGTATAAACGTTTGTCTAAAGTGGAGTTCATGTAAAGATGCCAAAATTAGTTTAGATCAACGGACAAACACTACTCAACCACTTTATAAATACAATTTTCACCTTATTTTACTGAGCATCGCTTACTTATTAATTCGGGTGAATTTACGATACGAATAAAGACTAGACTAACCATTTAAAGATACAATTTCTGAGCTAGAGGTTAGTTTTGTTGTCGAGTGTAGCGTTGCAGTTGTGTCCTGCGTGGCAGTTATGTCTTAAACGTTTTGACCAATTGTATGTGTCGTTGTTTCTTCCAATGAAATTGCGTTGTGACAGTGTCTTCTTAGAACGGAGATCAGTTACCAGTCTTATGGCTGCGTATTATTAGATAGAACCCATGATATGATTGGCTCAGTATATCCTATTACGTCAGAGGACATGTCTGCCATATAGGACATAACTGCAACGGTACAGTCGAGTGCTTCCATCGATCTTACGAGTTACACAACAACGGAGAGGACTCGGTCGAGTCTTTTAACTTGGCCCCATTCCCCTGACCTTAAACAGACTCGCATCTAACTTATTGTTCCTCGGCAAAGCATTCGATAAGATCACTGGCCACTTGTCGCTTTTCCGGCTTCAAACAATCGTTAAAGTGGTGTCTTGTTAAAAAGAAAAAAAATTCTAGGATCGGAGGTGATCGTAGCTTAGGTAGATCTCGACGATTGAACTGAAAGCGATCATATAAAAACAGTATTTGTTGGGATCGCTCAAGTTTATCTGCAGTGATCGCAGTGATCATATGAAACCAGTCTTGAACTACTGCTGTGGTACCATTTGAAGTCAATACAGTGATATGACTGGCAAAGTTATAAATAGACATACAGTATTAAGCTAATATTTATTTCTCCGTTTGGGTTATGCTTCTGGGGTGTTTCTTGACGAATTGTGATACAAAATTTGAATCCAGCATCACTGACTGGAGGCAGCTAGTTTTCATTTTATACAAATATTGTTTCTTCTTTCCTCTTTTTTGTGAGTACAGTGCCAGGTTTATGCTGTGCTTCAGGGTGTTTCTCCAGCTCCTGTGGACAATTACTAACCTGCAAAAATCCAAACAAATCTAGTTATGGAAAAAGTCTTTCGAAAATTGAGCCAGTAAAGCAAACTCAATAAGGGAGGGGAGAGAGAGTATTTTCCTTTCTTTTCCCTTGTCCTTATAACTTATTGCATTTTACTAACCGGGCTGGCTAATAAAGTCTGCTTGAGGTCATAAAACACGGCTGAGTCTTCCTGGGTCAAAAACGTGACGGCGACACCAGTCTTCCCCGCGCGGCCGGTTCTGCCGATACGATGGGTGTAGCCTGGAACAGAATCACAAGCCAAACAGGTCAACGATTAGCAAGAAAGAAAACCCTTTCTGTCATGGTATTAAAACATTAAAATATTAAAATATCTTAAACGAATATATGACGAGGTGGAGGGCGCATTTTAGGATCGCCTTGCTGCTTACTACATGAACAAGTGAATCAGCAACCAACCTTCAATAGACTTGGCCATGTCATAGTTAATAACAAGCGAGACATCCCTGGCGAGACAATAAAACAACAGATCAGCCAAACACAACAACAAACTGGGACAGAAAAGACGAGATGATTATTACGTACTTGATATCAATTCCACGACCCGCCACGTCAGTCGCTACCAGAATATCTTTAGCACCAGACTTGAGACTCGACAAAGCAAACTCTCTGTTAAATTGAGAAAAATGGAAATACCACGATTCACTTGAAAAGTTACTAAGCAATCAGTAAGGAAAATGACCATTTGGATCACTGGACTATACTCACCTCTGCTCCTGATTTCGTCCCCCATGCAAGGTCGTGGCGCGGAACTTAGGAAAAAATTATATGAAACGTGTTACAATATCATGCAAACAGAGAATGGTGAGAATAAGAAAAACTTACGCCCATTTTCTCCAATGATCTTGCCAGCACGTCTGCTCCCTAACATAATAGTATAAAAATAGTAGTTAGTTAGTTATTGTAACTGATAGAATTCTTTATTTTTTCAGATGCAGTTAAATCACGAATACATCCAGCAAACAGTCGGTTAAATTTACCGCTTCTAGCTCCAGCAGTTGACGCCAATTTGAACTTCTGTTACACAGATCAGATTGCTACAACGCTTAAATTTACCCTCTAGCTCCTGTACTTGACGCCAAGTTTAGCTTTTGTTTTATCGTTGTAAGCAAACACAGCTTTATGAGACCAATTAAGTTGACAGATTTCTCACAAGTTGATACATGTTCACACAAGTCTGACGTGAATACATCACGTGTTCTCATCGTCCTGGGTGACATCATAATAGACCAATTTTCAGCCTAACACAATGGACCTCAGTACGAGGCTCTGGGGAATAAACACAGAGTTTGTGGGGTTTTTTCCCCAGAGCCTCGTACTGAGGTCTGTTGTTTTAGCCTGAATTATTGATCTATTGTTACGCACAGCATGCAAGGTCAGCGGTGGAATTTCTTGTTTATCTTGTTCATCTCACCTTCTTTTGGTTAACAAATATCATGATAGGCGGATCAATGCCACCGTTCAGTATCTCTAACAGCTTCTTTCTGTTAAAACCAAAAAATAATCGTTCAAGAACATTCACTGGTGCTTCTTACTGGAGGTTGCTTAGAGAGAAGGCTCTGTGAACTTGTTTCATAATTATATCCTTCTGCTTTTGGTTGCTACTGAAACATTTTGACCGTTTCTTTAATCAACATTATAAGACAGACAGACAGACGGACAGACACCATTTGCGATCAACATTAAAGGCGTGAAACGTTAACATAAATTTTAAGCACAAAACATGAATCCAGTGTGCTCTAAAAAATGAACTCAGAAAAAATCATAGTTTAGATATAAAATGATATCTTGTTTGTTACTGATTAGTAGTAGCCACCTTCAGAACTTAAAGCCAATTCGTGCTTGAAGATGGCAAGAGAAACGCAAATTATGAAGGAAACTTTTCATCTTATCTATTAACATAAAACCCTCCAACAGTCTACCTCTTAGCTCCTTCCTTAAGCAAGTAAACTCTCTGTTCCACTCTCTCGACTGGTCGTCCTGTAACAGGAATGGAAATACTCATTAGAAAGGAGCGTTATATGTGAAGAAAATACTTCACCAAGGCAAACCCAAAAATGATATTTACCTATGGAACCGATATACACGACAGCGGGCCGCCTGAAAGGGAAATACGGAATGTTATTTGAACAATCTATTTGTCATTGTGCAACTGACGATGGATGATGATGTTTTATCCGAAACATGTTTTGATTAAAAAAGGAACTTCAAAAACACTGTATGGTTCATCAAAGCGTTAACACCATGTGCAACAACGGAATCTAATTGATGCTTCATGACAAAGACACCTGCTTGCTGCTGAGGCAATCGTGGATTGCTTTTTTCTACCAAAACATTGTGCATGCGTCTATAAAGCACTTACCTAAGGTAGTTTCTAGCCAAGCGTTCAACTTGCGGAGGCATTGTAGCTGTAAACATCACGGTCTAGAAAGCCAACCAAAACTAACTTAACTCCCAAACAAAGTAATCAGCAGTAAATTTCATTGTGGGAACTACAGTAAGGAGCTTTTCAACAGTCACTACAAGTTTTCAGTGAAAGATGAAAGTCCTGTTTTCCGTCAAACTTGATGAGCCCACAATTCTTGCTTTTTCTACAGGACAAGTTGCTACTGCGTCGTACAATCGAAGCATTTGATTGTACAATTAAGTCTGGAATTCAGTATGTTTCCTTTTTTACTAAACAATGTTACTTACAATGTTACTAAACAATGTTACTACTTTTCTACAGCAGTTCTCACTCCAGCTGAACTGGTGTCTCTACAGACCTGTCTAAACCGGTCCTTTCCCATGTATGCTAATAACTTCTCTGGATCTTCAGCGTCCTCAGAATCAGGTTTAACATTACTAACTGGTAAATGTTCTAAGATTTTCTGGACCTCAGGCTCAAAACCCATGTCAATCATACGATCAGCCTACAATGATAAAACACACATCTCAGTCAGACGAGCTGGCTTTGCCTATAACACTATGCTGCCCCAAGTACCACAGGAAAACATACGGGGTAAAACCTTTGCAACATCATCAATTTTATTATGGAATTTGCTACCTGTAAAAAAGGATCCAGCGAAAGCATTAACTCTTTTAAACGCAAATATATCGAGTACATGGAGGGGTACGATAATATTGACCATTTTACAATCTCTTGCAATTCAAACTATTACATTTAACTTTATTATTATTAATATTTTAACTTGACATGTTAACTTTTACTTATTATAGTTAAAAATTTTTAGGAACTTTGAAATCATTGTAGTTATGAAAATATATATATATTATTGTGCAACTTTTTATTGTAACGTTTTACATATTGTAACCTTTTATTGTTCATTCTTTACACTATACATTTATTAGATTAGGAGTACAGAGGGCCACTAGTTTGTACTGTCGTGTATCACCCTCTCTAAATGAAGTTTCACTGATTGATTGATATATTGTAACTTGGTTCAGTGTATTAGATTATGCTGCTTATTTTTGTCAATTATGAGCTCTAAAATTTAAATTTGCAGAGGAACAGACTTGATTTCAAGCATTATGGCTGACATTTTGATTTCCAGCCCAAGGGTTGGTGATTTGGTTTACACATGTTTCAGTTATCTCTACATGATAAGAATAGCAAGTCTATCATTCAATTACTGACATTTCCTTACTCTGTGATTGCTTGAACGAACACTGTGTATAAATGTTATTGCAACTACTTCTGAAGAATGAATTTTGATGGGAAAAAGATTAAGTTATACTGTGCTTTGTCACATTACAATGTTTTGTATTCAACGAGACTGATGGACCCCAAACTAGAACCTTAAACACACAATCAGTCACTGGCACTGTTGTGTTCTGAATAGCGCTGTTGTATATAATCCCCACCAACCTCATCCAGGACAAAATAAGAACAGCGACTCAGAACAAGGTAGCGATTTTCTGTTGAAAGAAGAAACAAGATTAGGAACCAAAAGTAGGTGGGTGAAACACACAAAGAAACAAAGACAACAAATAAAATAGATAACAAAGGCAGCCATACCCAGCACATCAATCAAACGACCAGGTGTAGCAATGACAATCTGAAAAAGACAAAAAAAAACAAAACAAAAACAAGCAACACTCAGTAAAACAATATTCAGAAACGCGAAGAAGCACTTATTTTGTTTCTGATTGTCACACAATCTTTGAGAGCTGTTTAAGGACAGTTGGTAACGGCACTGCAGCTTACCTCACATCCGAGACGTAACTGAAATCCTTGATCCTCACGTGACAGCTTTGAAATGAAATAAAAAAATATCCATAAAAACTGAGTGTTATAAAAATGAAAACATCAGAAATTACTAAGAACACAGGAAATGCAACAATAATGGTTTACACTTGACAAACAACCTTGAATGTATTGGTAAATGAGATGGATACACAATGTAACAATGGCTAGGATAGAATTACAATATAACTAATCATATAAATAGGATGCTCATGTTTTAAGGTTTGGATTTTCGTGATCGTGAGGTTTTTGTATTCTTCTGAAACTTAACAGGAAAGCAGTCAAGGATTAGAAATATCTCTGTCATAACAGAAAACAGTAACAGTAGAATTTTGTGAAGTCTTTCTCTGCCACCAGTGATCTGAATGATTTACACTTACAAATGCAAAGACTAAAGAACAGTTATGCCTGCTCAGCTATGAGAATTACCTGGTACATCAGCACATTATCAACACTTTGTACTATGTATTAAGTTAATGAACACAGGACACAGCCAGAGTCTATCCACTTGGTTATTTACTTACTTACCCCACCAATCACAGAAACTGTCCGAACACCAAGAGGACGACCAAATTTTGTTGCATCATCTTCAATCTGAAGAGATCAAAAACAAAAATCCTATATTAAATTTTGACTCAAGAGAAAGACAAAGCTATTCAACATTCTCAAATAGAGACAAGTTGTTTGTTCACCTGTTGTGCCAGCTCTCGAGTTGGAGCTAAAATTAAAGCATATGGTCCCTTGTCAGCATCAATGTCTCGTTCAATCTTAGGCAGTCCCATTATCCACACCAATAAAGGAATTAAAAATGCTGCCGTTTTTCCACTCCCTTTAAAAAATATGCAATACATAATTTATCAAATACAAACTTGGTGTCCTTTAATAGTCTTCACTGCTGATCATCAGCAATTTGGGACAGGAACGTATAGTTAATCTAAGATAACAAGCTAATCAACATTTTATTGACATGTAATTTAAAAGCATTTTAATTTCAATATCGGTAGTTAAGCCAAACACAAGTGCCTATTGCCTTTGTGCCACCAAGTGTGAAAATTCGTGCTGGATTTAAATTAGATACTCATAGAGACCTTGTATTGGCAACGGTTGTTATAAACAAAATCTGCAAAATCATGTAAATTATTGTAATTATTGCAACTTATATAGCAAAATCGATGATAAATTTGGGGATGCAGAGATGGCGCAGTGGTGAGAGCGCTAGCTTCCCACCGCTGTGGCCCAGGTTCGATTCCTGGACCCAGCATCACATGGGGGTAGAGTTTGTTGTAGGTTTTCTCCGTGCTCTGAGAGTTTTTCTGGTTGTCCAGTTTTCCTCTCGCAGCAAAAACCAATCCGCCAAATTCCAATTCAATCCAGAAATGAGGGCCACAGGTTTGTCAGCTTTGCTGTTAAGTGTCACCCTCACTAAATAGGGATGATGATGATGATGATGATGATTATTATTATTATTATTATTATTATTACAAAAGCTGCAAATTAATATGTGCACAAACTTCAGACCTGTCTCTGCTACTCCTATAATGTCCCTGTTTTGAAGCCCAATAGGGATGGCTTGACGCTGGATTGGTGTTGGTTCCTACAAAGACATGAAAGGTCTTAGTAAATTAACGTTGTTCTATGCAAGAACTCAGGACACTTTACAACTTACAGTCTGCCATATGTTGCCTTGTAATACTATATGATAGGTTACAATACTATACTTATATGGAGCCCAGGCCCCCATAAATAAAATTGGAATAGCTGAGCTATCTGTGATTACCTCATATCCCAGTTTGTCAACTATATCCAGTATCTCCTTGGGAAGAGGACTCTCTTTCCATGACCTCAGTGGGTATGGAATCTTACCACCTAAAACAAAAATACAACTATAAATAATATGCTACTTTATCCCCAGCTGGCTATCGATGAATTTGGTTTACAAAGACTAGTGTGGAGGAACTACTCACTGAGAGTTACCCCAAGATTTTATCACATTATGCCCCAAACTGGGCTGGCAATTTGTGACTGTATTAAAATTGAAGCTGGATAACTAGAGAAGAAGAGCCAAATAATCTCAATAGCTAGTGAGCCATATAACAAACATTTCATGTAAGAGAAAGTGTTCACCTTTTGTGGAAATAGTAAAATCTTCTCGTAAAATACGCCAGTCTCTTTCAGCCATCTCTTCCAGAGATTTCTTGCTCCAGTGCCGGTCATCATGAGCACGCTGTCTTTCCAGATCACGTTGTTTCTTTATTCGTGTCCTAAAATTGAACAAACGATAAAATTGGGTGTTTCTCAAATTTATTTAGCAACTGGCTGTTGTGGGGAAAGTATACAGGACGGAAGAAAGGCAAAAACATTAAAGTGCACCTAACACCAAAATGGTTTTTTGCTAAAATAATAAAACTTAATTTGTGGAGTAATTTGGCCCAATTTTTTTTTATTTGGTTAAATCCTCGAATTTTTATGGCCCATCAAAACCGAGTTTCCAATGGTTTGCGACTACGCATGGGGAATCTGGGGAGAGTTAAGCTGTGACATCAAATCGAGAATGAATGCTTTGGCTGTCCCAGTCAGGTCTTCTATTTTGCTGCACAAGTTTTTCGCTGGGACTCCACTGTCAACAGATTTCTGTTTTTAGTAACAATGTCTTCTACTTAGTCGGATTCTGAAATGAATTTTGACTGAGAAGACTCTGAAATTTATTACATTGCTGAAGACAGGAAGTAGGACTTCCCTCAACGACGATCGGACGGGGCATACAAATTCAAGGATTTAACCAAATCAGAAAATTTTGCACCAAATTACTCCACAAAATAAACTTTATTATTTTAGTGGAAAAAATTTTTGGTGTTAGGTGCACTTAAAAGTGACTTAAATTTGGGAGTTCAAGTTAAAATTTTGAATTAGAACATTGAGTCTGAGTTACAGTTTTAACATTTTTAAAGTGCTGTAGCTTCAGCCCGTACACAGAAATGTCTCTCAAGATCATCTGAGAGCATTGTATAATACAAAAGAATGAGTGGTTTCTAGCAATTCACTTACGCCTCTTGGGTCTTTTCTTCGGCAGTTCGTCTTTTCTCCAACATTTCCTGGTAAAACTTCCCAGTTTCTTTCTTCTGCCACTGTTTGAATAATATAATTCTACATTATTTTATTACAAAATGATTCTGTAGAGCATCAGTTTTCATATTATCATGACATGTACAGTCCACACAGAGTAATTAAACCTCTCGAGGAGTAAGTCATTATGACCTTCCCTTCCACACACCTGCCAACTGAAAATCCAGCTTTATTTTTAAATGCATGCAAATCCAAGCAGGTAGCAGTATTGATACTCCTCCTACAAGTGGTTATCATCCATTGTATGTGATACCACCATCTCTATTCCTACATTTAGTCAAGTTGTCACTGATACTCATTAGTTAGTGTAGAGAAGCACTGCAAGAGCAAGGTGTCTTGCCCAAGGACATTATGCAAGGATGCTGGCCAACATCTAGAAACAAAGATTAATCCTACGCACTACTTACTGCACCTTTAGCCATGGCACTTTTAACATCAGTATGCTATTTGCACAGTCACAAAAACATACCTTTATGTCAATTCCACCAATGTGTCCTCTTCCAAAGAGCTGTATTTGATGCTTGTCCACATAACTATACGAAAAAAATACATGTCACTTGTGGCACCACCCTCTCTGTATATGAGTTGAGCTTGTCAAGCTTGTTATTGATAGTTTGTTAGTTCATCCTTACATTGGATTGTAATCCACGGCAGTGTCTTCTCCAGTGTCCCATTCAAACACAAACTTTCTGTCAGCAAGACGACGTATCTTCTTTCTCTTTTTAATTCCGCCAAGGTACCGTTCCTAAAAATGAAGCACATTAATTTGATGCAGTGTCTGTATTATGTAAGTAATTTGGGTATCTGTTATTACAGTTATATTAACTATACTTTTATTACCAGTACTTAACAAATAAAGATTAACTCTTCACCCTTGTGGTAAGGTAAGGTATGCAATGATAAAACACAACAGGAATTTGAAAATACCTGTAGCTCATGTTTACTATGTTTCTCAAGTGTTTTCAAAATACGTAAATCCTATACTGACCTTAATAGCTTGGACTTCCTTGTCATGGTCTTTTTCCTACAAAAATAACAATTACATGTGGATAAAATTTACTACAACAAAAAAATTTGTGGAGGCCAGTCAACTATTCATCAACTACCATCCAGGGGGGAGTTGAAAGATCCCTAGCCACTTCATGTGACAGAAACTAGAGATACCTTGGCTCACATCCAGACTTTACCTATTCATCTACTGGCCAGTATGAGTTCTCTTGGAAGTCAAGATGTCTGAGGTGCATAACATAACAACTGCTTTTAAAGGAAAAAACTCAGCAGCATTGCATCCTTAAAATACTTTTTCTTTTTGACTCTTGATTGACTGACTGACTGATTGATTGATTGATGTATTTTCGTAATGGACAACAAAAAATCTCTAATAACTGAGAAGTAAAATTGAAGTGATCCTGAAATTTTTCCCTTAATCCAACCAAACTGCACCACATCTGTCAAATTAATTTTGATCCATACATTTGGAAATGTTTTGAATTTAGGCATTACCACATGGTGTGGTTCCAGAAAATATCCATACTTCCACCACAGAGGGAATTGGAAATTCCAAAAGGGAGGGGAGTGGGGGGTCAAAGACCCAGGAAATTCCAGAGGTCCTTTGATTCAATACAGATTTGAGTGTCGGTCTAGCTGTTCAAAAATACTAAATAGAAATTTCACATGAAAAATAGTGGCTTGAATACTTGACTCTGAATATTTGACTCACGTTATATTTGAATAACACACTTTGGAAGCTACATGTAACAAATGCGAAGAACGTGCCTTTGCGTGAAAATGGCTGCCATTACTTGTTACCAGTCCACATGGAATCAGCTTGTGGACCAAAAAGCAAGGGAGACTAGCCTAGTTTGTTTTGGCATCGGTGTTCGAAGTGACAGTCAATTTTTTTCGTGAAAATTAGTTTCTTTATAAGGGTAGAAATGATGTTAAGATTTCACAAAATTAAGAATTTCTCATCCCTATTTATCTCTGTCTATTTGTATGTAATTGTGCTGTAAAATTGGCTTTCGTCTCAAGTCTGTTTAGTAGCGATCGTGGTCACAATAAAAGTATGGTGTCAATTTCATCCACACTCATTTTATCAGTCCGTCAATGAAAATTGTACCACATTTACAAAGGGAGTTAGTTGTGTAAGGTAATTTGACAACTTACCATTTTATCTTTTAAAGCATGTTTCACTAAACTGCTGAATGCTTTTCTTTGTGAGTATCTTCAGATGTAGATGTTACAATCAATCGAGAATATTAGTAGTTATGTGCAATGCAGATAGCTAAATGTTTGGAGTGTTAACTTTTACTTTAACGCACTTTCTTGCCAAAACTATTTTTTCCAGAGGTCAGTATAGGGGCTGTACAAAATAGTAGTGGAATTCCAGAGGGGTGGAGGGGAACTTACGTCAAATTACCTCCGTGGTGGGGGTATGGATATTTTCTGGAACTACACATGACAAGAAAGAATGCTGAGCATATGCTAGGTCTATTTAAACCCTACCTATAACTATCAATCAACACTCTTCCTTCAAAGAAGAATGCATCCGAGTTGAACTACCTATAACAAGCTAAAAGCATGTATACCTTTCGCAGTTTTGCTTTCTCACTTTCAGCCTAAAGATGGAAAAAGAAATGACTCAAATTTATAAAGAAGTAAGAGTACTGAATGGTTTCCTTGGTTTGTATTAGCTATTGCTATCAATAAAAGCAACCTCATGCAACCTTTCAACAGCAAAGAACAGAGCTCAAACCTCTTCTTCAGTGAGGTTCTTTTCTCTTCTTTCTCTTCTCTCCCTTCTTTCTCTTTCCACTTCATCCTCTGTAGAAAGAGAAGATATATGGTACAACAACAATGTAAGTCCACTTCATTCACAGAGAATGCGACTTTTTAACTTGTAAAACAAAACCTAGAGGGAGAAAAGAAATGCTGGGATTAGGAGACCTGGATTGACCTGCATGGGGAAATAAAGTTTATAGAATATTTAAAGTAGGGAAGAGGGTCAAAAAGTAGAGAAGGGATCTTACCCCCTGTTAAGTTAGTAACACCACTAGATGAGTATGAGTCACATTCATGGCCTGGAGCATCTGGTTGTGTGATATGTATGGCAATTGTGGTTAAAATGAAAAGCTAGAAAATAGGTTCATTTGTATACAGCAAAAACAAAGGCATACCTCTAGAATACTGTGCCTCTCGAAGAAATTTCTCTCTCATTTGACGTTCTTCCTGGAAAACAAAATAAAGTATTTGAAACTTCTGGATTTGTCACCCACATTATAAAATTTGAAACCACAACCTTCTGACCTTAATCTGATCAAAAGGTAAAGACTTTCTTTTCTTAAACATGTACCTCAGTCTTTTTCCGCTGCTCTTCAACTTGTTGTTGTCTTCTCTTCAGTGCCTCCATGGCTCTTTGTTCTTTGGTCAAAAATGTTGGCTGCATTAAAATAAAGTAAAATAGAATAAAGAAAAAAGACAATGGACAATGCCTCAAAGTAGCAATGAAATAAACCAATTTTATGCATAAAATTGCAAACTATTATCTAAATGCTTACAAATGAAATGCATATGTACCCTAATTAATCACTAACTCCACTGTGAGTCCCTGTGAAAGCATTTACCTTTTCTTGTGCCTTCTTTTCAGCTTCTCTTCTAGCAATCATTTCCTCAAGTGACAGGGGCTATACCAGAAACAAAAACACTTGATGAGTATGAAGCAAGGATTTTGACAGCAATGTTAAACGCAATACATTGTACATTTAAACACAGCAAGGGTTGATCCATGTTAGCTACTGTTTGACTAATCTTCTCATATACTGCATACAACTGTACATGTTTAATGAGAACTGAATTGGACGTGTCTTCATTTCTACCTAAAATGGAAAAGAAATTCAATGGGATCCAGTTGTTTTGTCCTATAAAAAATAATTTACTAGATATTGCAGTACTCGGAGAAGGAACACCAAAATGACACATTAAATGAGGATTATTTGGTAACTACATGTATGAAAAGGCTTCCAGACACACAGGTTTTACAGAACACTTTCTGTAGGAGATGTGTTGGCCCAATAGTTAACATGTGGACCTCCGATGGAGGGACCTGGGTCAGAGATGCAGAATGCTTTAGCATGTTTACCTCAACTTTTGCAGTTTTTTCTTGTTCTTGTTCTTCTTCATCTTTATTAAGATCATCTGATCTGTTAAGGAAAGAAAATTTTCCACGTGTCAGTGATATGACTTAACAGTTATTAAACTGATGATTCACCAACAGATAAATTGAATCAATGAATTGGTTGATATCTTCCATCCACATTTTAGATTTTGTGACATTTTAAACATTTGTACTTTTGTTTGCACTTGAAAATGACGATAAAGAAGTCCAAATATTGTAACTTTTTAATCACTTAGTCTAATTTTTGTGACAAAAAGCAAGTGCAATTAAAATACTGCAAGAAATAAATATAACAATATTAGTGCTATTTCTATCACTACCCAATAATGCTTAATATATTGCTATTAAGCGGTTCAAAGGACTGATAAATTCCCTATCCATTAGTTAGTTCAATTTGTTTTTGTTAACACTGTCTTATCAACTAAGTGGATAACATTATCCACCCTTTTGGACAACTGGGCCTAGAACAGTAAGTTTGTAAGAAATGTTTGTAAGTAAGAAAAAGATTAAAAGTAAAAAAATAAAACATTCTGCAATTTCAGCTGCCCTTGTGTTGTTAACAGAACTTACTTTGATTTTTTGCTCTCTTTGGATTTGTGTGGTGATCTTGATCTGAAAAATGACAAAAAGCAATGAACTTGGATCATTTTTGTACACCGCTAAAAAGAGTGACCTTTCATTGTACATGATAGTTGCATGGTGTGTCATGTCTGTGGGAAGGAAGACTGTGTTTTGACTCCATAAAACCTTAAAAGCAATAATTAAATTTCACTTTGTTTCATTTTATGCAGTGCTTAATGAAGGGCAGCACTCATTCAAGGGCGGCACAGCAGCCAAGAAAATTGTCACATGAGAAAAAAAATTAAATACCGGTACAGCAAGTCTAGACCATGCGTAACATAAAACTTACACTGTACACCACCTATCCGGCAGTCAGCAATGTCCACATGTAAAAGCACATGCACTGGGGTTACACATGCATAAAAAAAACAGGGCTCGAAATTCACTTTTTTGTTCAGGAGCCAGCTGGCGACTAACAGAAAAATTCTGGTTGCCAGTTTGTAAATTTTGGTCGCCAACTTATTTTATATATAACTTGCTCAAAAAACATGATTTTATACGTTACTTAGCATGCAAGAAAAGTCACAATTAAAGAGCGAAAACAATTACAAACAACATGAGTAACACCTAGTTATAAAGCTACGGTTGCCGTTCTTTGTTTTTTCGACTTGCTTTTCTCATTGCCCTTCGTTGCCAACAAATGCCATGCTTGGCCCAGGCCCCTACATAACCACATTGCTCGTACCAGTCTCTGACTGGGAGAAGAAGCCACTGAAACAATATGGTGCACCATAAACATGGTATCGATGATCAAAATACATTCAATTTTTTTATTCTCTTGTAATATTCAGACATTATTTTACTGGGAACGGAGAGGTGAGTTGTGTACTAGCTACCACATCCGATTGATTTCCTAATAAAAAGATTTAAAAACAAAAGTTGTGTTATGGTTTTCTTTAGTTATCGGACAAAACATGAGTCGCCAGTGTTCAATTTTTGGCCGTATTGGTGACCAGTGAGTCACAATGTCAATCCCTGTATAACACATTCACTGGGGGTCCCATGCTCAGGGCACTTTTTACTCTATATGTAAATATGCATTACACATGTACTGGGGTTCACATGCATTATATAACACATGCACTTGGGTACTTTTTACCATACATGCAAACATACATTACACAAGTACTGGGGTACACATGCATCATATGACACATGCACTGGGGTACACATGCACCAGAACATGCATTAGGAGTACACATGCATTAAATTAAGAAATAGAAAACATGTACCATGTTTCTAACGAGTTATGGAAACATGAGTGAAAGTTTGGGAGAGCTGTTCGGGGCTTTTTCAAGTGCTCCCAAACTTTCATGAGTGTTTCTACAACTTGATAAAAACACTGCAACGAAAAAAAAGGAAAACAACTCATCAAAATGTAAATTCTCTTTGCTGACGCCATCATTACATGTAAGTCATCTGTGATCTATTTCTGAATGCACAGGCTAAACTTCAGAATACCTGCCCACTCAAGAAAAACCATGAATATAACTTGTTCTTACATCCACTGCGTGACTGCGGACCGTGGTAGCACTTCAGTTTAACACTTAGTTTAATACTCATTCATTGACTGTGGGATGGCGGATTGCATTAGCACTCTAGTTTAGAGCTTACTTCATTACTAATTCACTGACTACAGGACTGCGGACCGCAGTAGCACTTTAGTTTAGAGCATACTTCATTACTAATTCACTGACTACGGGACTGCAGACTGCAGTAGCACTTCAGTTAAACACTCAGTACATAAGCTTACAGATAAACTTGCTAGCTGAATGCGGACTGTGGACCACGAGAGAAGTACATTTAGGGAGGGCGGGAGTAGCCAGGTATTCTGAAGTTACTCCGATGCACGGCAACATGGAATGAAACACGATTTTTTAACCATCAGCGAGCGTATTTTCTCAGGATTGTCTTCTAACATGCATTACAAATGCAAATTGCATAATTGCAGAATTGCATATAATTGGGGTACACGCGCACCCAGCACATGCATTAGTTACTTTATATCTCTCCCTTTCCGCTTGACTTGTTTTCATGAAGGCTTTTTAGCTACCTTGATCTTTTCCGGTGTTTTCTATCTCTGTCCTTTCTTCTGTCCCTGTCTTTGTCACGTTTGTCTCGATCTCGATGCTTGTCCTTGTCTCTCTTCCGTTCTTTATCTCTGTCGTGAGAGTCCTTGTCTCGATGTCTGTCTTTATGCCGGTGTCGTTCTTTATCCCGGTCTCGTTCCGTATTCTCTTTCTCATCTCGAGATGTTGACTTATCATTTATTTCAACATCAATTTTGCCCTCGCTTCCCATTTTTAAGTAAATTTGATAATCAACGATTACCAAACGTTCTTTCAATATGGCCGCCTTTTCCCTGCATTCACTGCAAACCTCGCGAAAAGCGATTAAAAGGACTTCTGGGAATTATTGTAGCCACAGAGAAAGATGGCGTCCATACGTGCATACTTGAAACCTTTTAGGCCCTTTTTAATGATGATTTTTCTGTTGCTAGTCGGATTATTAACGTATGTTACTGCGACGGACGAACCTGATGATGGTGTAAACGATTTTGCTGAATTTGAAACGGAAGGAGACGAAGAAGAAGAAGAAGAAACAGAGACGCACGGAACAAGTGATCAAGATGAAGACGAAGAAGGTTTGATCAAATCTTAAGTAGATTTTATTTGTCGTTATCTAAAATGACGAAAAAATTTGACCTTAAATATTATTGCAGAGAATGAATTGCACTTAAAACTGCATCTAAGAGCGCAACGGATGAGCACTTGAAATTTGTCTTTTGCATGATGAGACATGTTGCGTGTCTAATTAAATGATTTTACTGTTGAATATAGTCATTATGTTAGCAGGATTTCTATAGGTTTTACTTCTTTCTTCTTTCTTATTTCAAAATTTTTAATCAAATTTGTCTTAATCCATTTCGAGAACCATTTTCGGATTTTAGTATTTCGAAGGAGTAGAAGATATTAAGCTTAATTGATTAAGTTTCCATCAAATCACGTGGTACCAGGACCTTGCCTTGTGACATGGTGTTAATCACTAACAATCTGCATTTTATCAGATTTGTGAATTTAATTGTAGCAACCATGCCATGTCACTTAAAGGCATTATTACTTATGATCATTGTAATTGTAATTATTGTAATTGTAATCGTAGGGTTCAGTTATAAATATTAGAGAGTAAATGTATAAATGACTCTTTAAAAAAGAATGTTGTTGGAGGCACAATGGCAATGATTAGTGCATATACAGTCAACTCCCGCCTTGCGGACACTTTGCTATTACGGACACCCTGCTATTACGGACAGCAGCTAAATCCCCAGCGAAAGTTGCAGATGTTTGACTAAAATAAACTCCCACTATTACGGACTTACGGACACTTTATTTGGTCCCAACATCACAATTTTATTGTTTTCTCTCCTGTTATAGCAGACATGGAGGAACATCTTGGAATATTTGCACTCATATCAAGTCTATTTTTTCTGCTTTTTGAGATTCTTTGCCTTTTTTGGTCAATTTCCACTCCTTTGTCCATCAATCAAAATTCCTTCATCTCAGCAGCCTCACTGCCATGAATAAATTCGTCCAGTCTGTCCAAATATTTCCTTCCACCATAAATCTTATCCATAACTTGAATTTCCATTCCCAAGCCAGCTCCTTGATTTATCTGTTTTCCACGGACGTATAAACATGGACTGGGGTCCATGGACCACCCCATGTACCCGGTCCATGGACCACCTCATAGATCTGGTCCATGGACCACCCCACTTCGAATTTTCAAAAGGAAATCGCTCCTGTTAATATGCAAATTTACTGGAGGTCAGGGAATGAAAAACACACACTAGTATTTATTGCTTATGTCCTTGAGGGTTTGTCTCGTAACAGCGGATTGCTTGGGGATGGTAATGGGAAGACCATAAATTTGTTTTGAGATACAGAAGATCTAGTGCGTTTCTACCCCCAACATTTTAATTTCAACACTTTCACATTGCAATTCAATCGAGAAGACAACCCCTTTTTTCCCCCCCCCCCCCCCCCCGGTGCGCTTAATATACTCTAGCGTGCCTTAAAATAAGCTGATTTATTTTATAAAGGAAGTTTGCCCTACGAAAAATTTGTAATCAAGGTATATTGATGAAAAAGTTTAATGGATAGCTTGTAATTTTAATAGGAGAGCACAGAATATATTTCGTTTTCGTATTAAACAAAGAATGACCTTGGTAGGTTGCCGGATAACATAACTCGCTTCATCCCCTTCGTGCTCCCTCTTCCAAGATGGCAGTTGCCTTGAAACGATCCAAAGATCAGGTGAGTATTAACAGGGCGATTTCTTTTTGAAAATGAGGGGTGGTCCATGGACCAGGTCCATAGGGTGGTCTAAAGACCGGGTCCATGGGGTGGTCCATGGACACGGTCCATGGGGTGGTCCATGGTCCCCGGTCCATGTTTTGTATACAACCGTTTTCCACAGATTCCTACTGTTCCCTTGTGGTTAGCCCTTTTTTAAAAGGACGACACAGTTCGTGATAGACCTAATGGGATATGGTCAACAATGCATTCAGTATCTTCTACAATAACAATAGTATGCAGATCTGTTACATTTTCTGGTTCCTGCTGTAAAGTGAGTATAGTACCAATAACAGGCTTGAAAATGTCCTTGTAAGCATGGTTGCCTTGCATACATGAGTAGTACTCTTTGCTCTCAACTTTTCCAGTTTGAGGACTGGCCATAACTGGTATAGTAAATAAACATAGATGATGAGTTTGGTTCTTGACAGAATCACAGCAATCTTTGATCTCTAGTGTGACCACATAGAATGGTTGTGTGTGTTAAATATTTAATAAAACATGTGACTAAAATTCATACCGTATATAAAATCTTTTGTGTAATTGCAACTGATACATCTGGTACATGTCAAGTGTTGACAGGCTGTGTTCTACTGGAACACATTTTCTTGCACCCTGCTATTGCGGACTCTCACTATTACAGACACCAAATCATTGTCCCAAGGGTGTCTGCTATGAGAGGAGTTGCATTATTAAACGCTTATTAAACTGTATATGTGATCTAACTGGGTATCAGTTAGAATGTTTTTCATCTTTGTGTTGTACATTAGTCAAGTCAATTTTCAAGTTAATTTTTATTTAAACTCACACAGAATAATTGTAATTAATACAAATTAGTGCTTTAACCCTTTAAGCCCTAAGGGGTCTTCCTTTGACAAGTAAAATTGTCTGGCGTTAGGCAGAGTAAAATCTATAAGTGCCCTCTTAGGGTTTAAAGGGTTAAAATATAAAAGTCAAGAGATTGGAAGGGAAAGAAAATGTCAATTGTAGGTTCATTTGCAGAGTTTGGGACACCTAAATAGTTCATGGAACTAACCAAATAGGTGACCCAAAACAGAAATACGAGTAGAAGGAATTTAGATGCAAAATAGTTGTTTGAGATAAAAAGTATTACTTCATTAATTAAATAGAAGTCAAGATAAAATAATTGTAAGACATTAGCAATAAATAATAGTATTACATTATATTGCACTTACCAATGGGAATGTTTAGGTGTATTTTAACTGATGCAATTTCTTCCTAATCTCTATTTGTTGCTTTAGCTGATGTTCAAGAAGAGACAGATGAATCAGAGGTCACAGTTGAAGAGGTAACCTAAGGTCCAAAAGTCTATTCTCCTTAAATTAATGACTGCATGAGAGCAAGTTATTCTATAGCTGATAATAATGTTTATACTCATCACCTGTCAACTTTATAATCTAATGATGCTGTAAAGAGAAATTACATGCTGTTTATATTTTGGAATATTTGTTTATTATGTTTATTTTGTCTAATTTTGCTTATTACCTTTCAGCCAGATGAGGACCAAGAAGAATTTGATCACTTCACAGATGAAGAAGAATTTGAGGTTTTTTGGATATTTTTTGGTCATGTTGCGTTAGGTCATTGTAGAAGTTTCATGTAATTAGATGTCTACTGTTTTGATTTTTATGGGAAAATAATAGGATAAATATTTTTTTCTCTTCCTTTTTGCTGTACAGGGTTACAACAAGGAAAAGATACCAAAGGGAAAATCAGGTCCTCAACCAGACTTAAAAATCAAAAAAGTATGTATAATGGAACTTTTACCTTTTACAGCTGTTGGTGTTGTCATGGTAACATTTTTGATTGTATATTTTGCTAATGGTTTGACATTGTTTTTATAGATTCCAGTTCATTTAAGAGCAAACTGGGAAGGATTTTATGCTGAAATTCTTACTCTAGCAGGACTTGCAGCTTATGCTCTTAATTTCTTTGCTGGACGCAGTAAGAATTCTAGGCTTGCAACTGCATGGTAAGTGCATTTGTTGAGGGTGCTGTATATGTGTAAAATAAAACTTGAAATCAAAACAAAACGTTTTTTGTTCAAAGGTACCCATCGTAATATCAGTTTACTAATTAAAGAGCTACAATTGAACTCCCTTTTTTTCACTTTCAGGTTGAAATCCAATAAGGAACTTCTAGAAAGTAATTTCAGTATAGTAGGTATGTTAATAAATAAAAATATTAATGTGCCTAGGTGTATAAGAGTACCATTGGACATGTTTACCTTCAGACTGTTTTCTTGAACATTTTTTACTCTACCCTTATTTTTAATTAACAGGTGATGATGGTTGTAGTGAAGAACCTCAGCAAGGAGTACTTGTGAAGGAGAGTGAAAGTCTTTACACTCTGTGGTGTACAGGGAGGGTGGGATGTGAAGGACTGCTTGTCGAAATAAAGGTAAGCCTGAGTGCAATGGAATTCTGTGGATATGGCACATTTGAGCCATGAAATTGTGATATTTTTTAAAAGGGTGGTTGTATTACGTGATTCTGAAAATTACAAGAAAATCACTGACTAAGCATCCCTGACAGGCCAAAAATGTGGTATCAAAGGCTGAAAAACTCTTACAAGAAGCACTCACATCTTTCTCATTTCTATGGGTTTTCCAAACAAGACAGGGTTTCTCTTTACAGCGTAAGGAGGTATTAAAACTTTATATTATGTATTATAAGTAAAATCATGCTGTTTTGGTGGAGTACAAAGTGTTAAGTGACACATTAAGTTAAATATTAATTTAGCTAATCAATCAACAGCCGACCAATCAATCATCAGTCAGTTTGTCATTCAGTTACTCTGTTCATCAATCAATACAAAAAGAGATGTCTCTCTTTTTGCTGTTAAGTATTAATTGCTTGTTAATGAAATTGTCAGTTAAAATTGGTCTGCTTTTACATTGCAGCTGCAGAAGCGTCATGACCTAGTTAGTGTAATGTCATATTTAGTCAAACCAGCAAGAGATACCATAGTAAGTGCAATTAACATTCTTCTCCAAAATTAATGTATATTGCCTCTGACTGAGCAAGATTGACTACAGTTAATGTTAGCCAGGCAAAGAGGCAGAGCTTTGAAAGACTATCTGTTAGCAAAGGCAATTCAAGAAGATGGAAAGGTTTGATTTACTAATAGATATATTGTTTATTGGATTAAACTAAATTACCATGCATGATTAGTTTGCATCAAACAGCTGGGAGACTTAATCTGTCTTGAAGACTGTCTAGCTATTGTTGTCACACTATTAAAGCATCAATAAAAAATTGTAAATTGAAAAAAATTTCTAGTTTAATACATTACTATTATGTTTGGTGATAGAGATGATATGCAAAACGGTCTGTTTAATCTCTTGTCAGATCCTACTCAATCCTGTTTACATTACAAAATGACACTACTGCAATTAATTCTAAGCAAGGCATTGGATTTAAAATGAATTTAAGCAAAAGACAATAGATGTCTCTGATTCTGCTGTTATTTTTAAATCTGTTTCAGACAGTTACAGTACACATGACTGAGGAAGAAATGGACAACTTTGTTTTTGCTGTGTTACCAAAGAAGACTGCAACCAAGATGCAAAAAGAGCTGCAAGATTTGGTAGACAATCTTCTTTTACACAAAGCAAATACTTAGATTTTTGTCATTCAGTGTTTCTAAGAAAAACCTTAACTCATTTTTACCTTCTTTTGTTGTAGACCTTCTTCTGCCCTGATAAGCGTAGTGGTGCCAAGTATGATCTTCCTGCTTCATATGTTGTGTTAACTGAATCAACTGAGGCTGCCAGTGCTATTTTAACATCCCAGGTACCACTTAACATAGTTTGTTCTTCAGCGCTTGAAATTAATGCTCACAAACTTGGACAATGCAAGTGAGTTTTATAATCTGCGAGTGAGAGAAATATCCATTAGCAAACATTTGCTAGTGGTCTCGCCAGTTTGGTAGTGGAAAGAATCTTACTAGCAGTGGACTAAAAAGTTAACTTCAAGCCCTGTCCTCTTAAACTTTTCACATCAAAGTTTCCTACCAGTGACCTGAAAAATATCTTGTTTTCTTTTTAATTGATAGATCACAAGAGCTATTTCAGGTGGTGAAGAAATGTTTGACTCTTTGATATTTTCTGATCAGTATGTAGGCCCTAAACAACCAGATGATGAGTAAGTTTCCTTTACAACACGGGCCTGTTTTTCTATGTACATGTAACCTATTATGTTTGTTGAGTTGAGTTATTATTTATTGGAAATTTATTGAAGTGAAGCCTTTTTTTCAACTACAATTGCCATATTTTTTGTTGAAATTAGTTTTAATTTTATTTCAGTGACCAGGCAACCAGTGGAAAACCAGTAAAACCTAAGAAAGTTTTGTTGTTTAATTTCAATGGTACGTTGAATGAGCTTTAATTTGGGTGTGGGAACTAAAGTGGACCCATGATTAAAAAGCTCATCTGGTCTGACAACGAAAAATCCTTGTTATAAAAACAAGTGGTTCTGCTTAACAACAGCCATTATGCTGTGGTTGTGGCTCTTACATGAGTTGATCCATTAAATTGAACATGTGGAGACATTGAGCCATGCTTGCTATGGTATTGTGCTTAGCTATCCCAGCCAGATTAATGATTTGGATAGTTTCCTCAATTGCCAGAACTTACAACTGTAAAAGAAAAGCTTAGTTTTCCAATATTATTAATTACTCATAGACAAAAACGATCTGAGATAAAGCTTGGAGTTAGTTTGCAATGCTGTTGAGCTTACAGTGAGTGAGCGAGTGCAATTTGATTGGGTGACGGCCAACAGGGAGAACGTCATGTCCTAAAGAATAAGAGTGTAGCTAAATTAGGCAACTCCGTAAACAAATGTACAGAGCAATCACCCAGAAAAATGCCTGCACTAAAGGCTACTTCAAGCTACATTTAAGAAGCCTCTTTTTTCAATATGACTTCGCTTTATTTTATTTGTATCCATTCCTATCAATTAAACAAAGTAATTTAAGTTTCCATCTGTTTTACAGGTATTAATTGCTTGTTTTTGAATTCTCAGTGCCTTCTAAAGGTAGCAGTACCAAGTCAGCTGATATGGTTAAATTGGAACCAATGATGAGACTTGTACTTCACTGTATTGACAGGATTCGTCGTTTCAAGCTGGGAAAAGAGGTGAGTTGTTATTATGTGTAATAATACACATGAAAAAATACTCGATTCTGATTGGCTGAGAGCAATGCAGCTCAAGTGTAACACCAGTGCAAATTATACATCGTAATTCTGGATTATGATTGGGAGAAAGACAGTTAGAAATTTTGTAGGCCAATGATATCATGTGAAGCAATGTGAAAAAAATGACTTCAAGAAACATCTCCCGGCACTTTTTTCGCGCGAATTTTTCATGGTTGTAACGTTAATAAGTAATCATACGGTTTTTCTCATTCAACTTGAAATTAAATTGCTATTGTGAGTTTTTTCAAAAAGCTGAAATTGCACTTGCCGAAGCGGCTTGTGCAATTTCTGCTTTTTGAAAAACTCACTCTTGCAAATTAATTCCAAATTGAACTCGAAACCATATGATTACCTATACTAATAAACAAATGATGTTTTTCTAAACTGTTCCTGAAAAGCTGTGGTATGCTTCCTGTAGAGTCTTTTTCTCTCAATGGCATCAGATATTTCTCCACGGGTTACCACGCTACATTATCTAAACAACCTTCCCTCTTCATATCCTCAATTCATCCATCAATTCATATGAGAGTAAAGTTCCACAGGAATATGTTTAATTTTTTGCATTGAAGAAAGAGCCAATCAAATTCTCCGAATAGATCTCAATGGAACTCGAATATCTGACGTACACTTGATGACTAAACAGTGCTGATATATGTTTTCTTTCAGGCAAAAGGTAAAGCCGAGAAGAACCGACGGGAACTTGAAGAGAACCTTCTCAAACAATCTCACGCTCAGAGACAAGAAGTGAGTGTAGAGTAAAAAAAGTCTACTGACGAAAAAATACAATTATCACCTACTGACTGACTGACTGACAGACAGACAGACACTTTCAGTATTGAATTCTTGGCTGCTGTGTGATTGTGTTATGCCTACACTGATTAGCTTATTTCTCGCTTGAAATTCAAGGCCGCACAACAGCGTCGTGAAGACAAGATAAGGGCTGAAAAAGAACGCATTATGCAGGAGGATGACCCAGAGAGACAGCGCCGGCTTGAGGTGAGTAAATGAACTATGTTCTACGTGTATGCCAGTGTTCCACACGGTCGGAAAGTGGAAGATATTCTTGGGCTGGGTGTTCCTTATTAAGTGACTGTAAGTGTTGCGAGTTCGCGTGTTGTGTAATGTGAATATGCTAGCTAATGGTCTGTCCATAGACCTCTATTTTGTCTTGAGTTCTCCGAGATCGCAAGCTTAGCGAAATATCAACTTGGCGCGTGGGAAACACGCGCTAACACGCAAGGGGTTGAGGCTCCGCGCTCGCCTCGCTCGCGTGCTCGAAGAAAAATAACTCGTAGCAAAAAAAAAAAAGCTGAAACTTTTTATGATATTTTCTCTATAGGAGAAAGAGCACAGGAAGGAAATGAAGAAACGAAATCCATTCAAAGTCAAGCAAGTCAAGGCACGTGGCTGATGGAGGGAAGTCTTCTCACATTTTCCAGCTCAAGCATCATTTGTTAATCTGTTACTTCTGTCGCCAGTTACAATAAGTTATTGCAACTATTCCACGGCATACAGTGCGAAGGGAGCGTTTTCTTCAATTAGAAATTGTCAATAAATTTTAAGGGTAATGCAACCGACTAAAGCTGATCATAATGAATATTGATTCTGATGACCTGAAAGCTCCATGCTATTCAATTTCTATTTTATATTATAGTACTGTAAAGCATTTTATTTTGATGTTTTCCTTTGAAGACACTTTATTTATTGAAGAATCGCTCATAGCCCGTGGCATGTCTTTTATATATACGTAGTACATACTTGGCATGTTTTTTTCTGTTTTGGTGACTTTCAATCCTCCCGTTGTTAAACTGTGTAAGTAAGCCGAAGGGTAAATTAGCAGTTTGTGCCGTTTGCAAAACACGTGGACCATGAACCTCTACTACTCTCGACTTTCAGCGTTGGTTGCACAACCATGTGCAAGCTTTTGCTGATTTATATGACTTAAAAAAACTCAATGCACAGCAACGGACATCTCTTTTAGTTAGGCCGAGTCCATTCTTATCAACAGCTGGCTGTTACACTTTCTCTTACTTCGAAATTTTGCTTTACTGCGTTTGTTCCAATGGTGATTATTTTTAAATAAAGAAAAGTACGTGTGTTAAACTTCTGTGCTGTATTTTTCTTTAATAAAGTTTTCATTGTCTTGTAAATCTGATGAGGGGATTTATTGTGTTTGGTTTTCTTTATCTTTATTCTCGCGCAGCTTGCATCTCGTTGTCTAAAGTAAACTTGTCTTGTCTGTGTTATTGTAGTTCTGCCCCTCGTCTAGACGGCGCTTTTGAATGTTGCTTGTTCCGTAAATAGACTTGTGACGTAACAGGAAATCCGTTCTCTTTAAACAAAGGGAAGAGCAAAAAAAAACCCTTTCCCGGAAAACTCCAAGTAACACCCATCTTCCAGTCTTTGTTGAACTGTTCTCCGGAGAAACAAAGGAGCTATTTAACGAGTGAATTGAATCTTGACAATCAAAATTGATATAAACTCCTGTTTATATTGAGATAGATCAAAACTTGTTTAACCTTTGGTGAGATGTCAAGTTTTAGGTTGTATCTGTCGTATCGAGACAGCTGAGACATGAAGTTTTGAGTGTCTTCTATTGCTTATCAACAACGTTTGCTGTTCCTGAAAAGCAAACTTTCCTTTCAGCACATCTGCTCGAGACAAAAGCAAAGGCATAAGCCCGAGAAATGACACCCTGTTCAAGGGAAAAACAAAAACTAAGAGTGATGTAAACGGCTTGGATTTGTTATGCTTATGTAACACTGGAAGTCAAGCAACAAGCGTAGAACTTGTTTTTCGTTCACCTGGGCATTTACGGACTGGAATATTATCTGCTACGATTTGGAAACCAGTGGCGGATATAGGAGAGGGGCCCGGGGGGGCGGCACCCCCTCCCCCCCCCCTTATTTTGGGTAAAAAAAGAAGAAATGACAAAAGGGAAAAAGGCCAGCAAGGGCAAGTAAATTAGCTCAAGGCCCGGATCCGCCACTGGAAACCCTATCTAAGGATCACACCGGGAATGCAATGCTAACAGATGCAAAAATAAGAACCTCATAAACCATACCCTATCCCTAGGCACATACCTAATAATTTTATTTAAAATTTGAAATTGAACTTCCGGCGCGAACATGTACGTGAGTACGTATTCCCTTCCTTTGGTGACGTCACATGGCATCCATGCGAGGCTTAGAGCATGCGTACACCGAATCCCTACGAAGAGAAGGTTCGGAAGTGGATGAGGGTACAAATATCGGTAGGAAAGTCTTTTCTCCAAGCGCAAGGATTTTATTCCGATTTGTTTAACAATCACGTAAGTTTTATCGGCATGAGATGGGATTGCTGTTCGCGAAATTGTTTAGTTGGTTTAGCAATGAAGGTAAGTGTTGTAGTCCATCGTGTGCGTACCGTAGCCAGAAAAAATAAATTTAGACATAGCTATTTTATCAATCACTTCTATTTGCTGTAATAATATGGAGTTTATTTTTAAAAGAAGTTTCTTAGATACAGAAAGAAAACATAAATCATACAGTATGTTGCTTGGAAATGTATTTTTTTGTCTTTTATTGGGTATTGAACAAGATCTCAAGCCGACCGGGAGTCGATATTCATTTGGACACGTTTAAATTTTATTGCAATTAATTTGGATGTTAAATTGCATAGTGCAAAATTCCTATAATAGTGGCATAATCATGTAAACCTATATTGTCCATTTCTGTTTTTTAAAGGGGATTGTGTTGAAATCTCTTGTAATGTTCAAAACAAGATTATCTTATTTTATCAAGTTGGGGCTTTTTGTTGCTTGAACACACTTGAAGCAGTGCTTTGGTGTTGAAGTTTTAAAATATCAAACCTACTGTATTAGTAGCAGTCCTGGCAGTCAAAGTTTCATATAGGTTCCAAAATTATGTGATAGTGTGAATTTCATGTAATAACCAGAGAGACATACTGTAAGAGCATTTTGATTTGTTCCTCATTTTATGTGGGGTTTCCCCTTAAAGGTGTTTGTTTCCTTTATCAGCACATGACATAATGGAAAGGGATGTGCAGCTCTGCCATCCTTGTAGGCTGTTTTTCATCTGACCTTACTGAGAAGGAAGGTTGCCACTACCCTGTGTTGTTTTCTGCTTGTAAAAGTTTTGAACTGGTAGCCCAATAGTTGAACTGGCCAATGGAACAAGTTCCACTGCCATGAGGATATTTTGTCAGAGAATTGTATTGAGGGGATGTTACGGCTTGGGCTCATCATCAGAATTTCTGCACTGATACAACCTCCCATCTGATAAAAGGTTCCATTGACATTTTCTTTCTATGTTTCGTTGCAGGATGGTTCTAATTAATGTGATGTATTTTATTTCATTTGCAGAGCACAAGGTGATAATTGTAGGCTTAGATAATGCAGGAAAAACAACAATTTTATATCAGTTGTAAGTATATTGTGATTTGGCATGTAATGTTTTTGCTATGAGATTGTTTTATTGTGCAGAAGTCAAATACTTATTCATTAATTGGTGACGTAAGATTTCTGTTACTTTTTATGTTACAGTTTAATGAGTGAAGTAGTTCATACATCGCCAACAATAGGCAGTAATGTAGAAGAGGTAAGAACAGTTAATGAATAATTTGTTTTTTTGTCTTGCTGATGTGACTCTCTTTCACAGATCTTTTTTGGTTACTCTGTATATTAATGCAGGGGCATAGCGTGCATATACGCACATACACCTGTGCGTACAGCTGAAATCTGGAAACAATTTTTTTCCCTTATGGCATTTGTCAAAGTTACCATCAAAAAGGCCCAATTTTTTTAAATTTCGAATTATACTGGCACATTTGTTTGTATTTCCAGTACTTTTTAATTAATGCATTAACTGTTTATTGACGGCAAAGAGATCACTGGTCCTATGCTATTAGGATAAAAGAACATTAATCCCAATTATACCAGGGCCATGAAGCGGCCTGCCAGTATAATTGAAATTATATAAACAAACGAAGTGAGAAATATGTAAAAAAATCAGGTAGAATTCCGCTTATTTGTGCTTCGAACCACTTTTTAACGCATAAAAAAGCCTGACCCTGGTAGGGGCAGGTCAAAGAATGACGTATTCCCATAGTGCCCGTGTACAAGCACATGGTCCCATGATCCTCCATCTTTTTGATGCTGTGTGAGGAGAACAGACTAGATTTAAGGGGTGGGACTCATATATTTCTCACTTCGTTTGTTTATGTAATATCAATTATACTGGCAGGCCGCTTTGCGGCCCTGGTATAATTGGGATTATATTGCACAAACTCCGTTTGAAATATATGAGAAAACATCAGGTAGAATTCGACGCCCTGACACGTAATGTGCAGAGGAAGGGCTGGGTATAGGCAAATCCAAAAAGCAACACAGAAACTGCAACATCAAAAGTTATTTTCATTTGTCATGACCATCTTAAGCCCAAGTGCAACTTGAAAATTATTTTAATACAGAGTGAGCATAATTAGCCTTGAAAATAGGTTTGTAGTAGAACTTCTCGAAGTTACTAATGAGAGACCAATCTGCCATTTTCATAACATCATCCAGTGGAACATTGCTGTTCTCTACTGCCGTTGTTAAGGCTCCACGAATGGAGTGGGCCTTAAAAATGTCAGTGTCAATACCAGCATTCTTTAAAACCATGCGCAGCCATTGGCTAAGAGTAGGCGCAGTGATTGGATTGTGTGGTTTGACATAAGAAACAAACAGTGGGTGTAGTTTGGACGATGGAAAGACTGGACGTAAGTTTCATGTAGCTATAAGGTAATGGCGCAAAGTGCCAACAGGACAGAGTCTCTCGTTGTGTGGAAAAGACGCAAAAAAGGCTTGAGGTAGTTGATCTGGAGAGCCTCGCTTTCTCGGAGACACAAGTATAAAGGAAACCCCTTGTGGGGCCATGTGGCAGTGCCGGAGGTCCAACTTTGCAAGGGACGAAGCTCGTTCCGGACAGGAAAGGGCAAAAAGCATTGCCAATTTGATTAAGAGGAGCTTTAAGGGCAGTAGTTTGGTCTTTCCAAGGCAGTCCAGGTACTTTGTTAGCAGATGCACATCCATGTGTGGGTATATTTAGGTGTTGGAGGTCGCATGTTAAGCATTCCTTTTAGAAGTTGAACAACAAGAGGATGTTGACCCACTGGGTAGCCATCAATCTTAGGGTGACAGGAGGATATAGCTGAACGTACCACATTGACTGATCTATAGGCTGACCCATTGTTAAAGCGATCAGTCAGGGAGAGGATGGGTCAACATGGGTCAACATCCAACAACGGGTCAGCCTATAGATCAGTCAATGTGGTACTTTCAGCTATATCCTCCTGTCACCCTAAGATTGATGGCTACCCAGTGGGTCAACATCCTCTTGTTTACTGAGTTTTATCGTAAAGTGAAGAAGGACATTTATTTTAAGGAACTTGATTTTAGCGCACAGTCGGCCCAGTCATTGCCGAGGCACTACCTAGATTTTAAATGCTTTTAAATATTTTACATTTTTTGCCTGTATTTTACATTTTATGCTTGTATTTTACATTTTATTCTGTAAGTAATGTTATCACTATTTTAATTTAGTTTCATATTGTAATTATTTCCACACGACCCCACAAGCTCTAAGCTTTAAACCTTATCATGTTTAAATAAAGGATATGAATGAAAGAGAAGAACATTATTCAGGGGGGCAGAAATTGGATTAACTTTCCATTTAGCACATCAGCTATGCCAAAGTCCCCAGGCTGACTGGTATGTCTTATGTGTGGAGGTGCGAGTTGCTGATTGGAGTATTCTGGTAATGTACTCTGAAAAGCCTTCTGTTTGGTGCTGTTCCCTGATAAGTGAAAGACGGCTAAATGAAGCCTGGGGTACATTGGGTGGATCCTCAGAGGGGATGCAGGGTCCCTCAGTAAATGTTTGGAGTTTGGGATCATGACAGGATTCTTGATTAAGAGGTTCAGGAGGGCTGGCCACCAAGGTTGTGCCTGCCATACTGGGGCCACTAGGACCAGATCTGCTTTGTCCTGAGATACCTTTTTCAGTACTGGTGCGATCAAACTGAATGGTGAAGTAAAAAAAAAAGGTTTTTCAAGAGGAGAAATTTATAGAGCAAGGGGGTAAGGAAGGAAGTCCATATGTACATGTATCAATAAGGGAAATATATTATGCAGGTCACATGGGTTATAAAATTTGGTTTATCAAATGATTGCAATAAGAAGTTACCATGATAATAATCAAGGCTGATGCTATCACTGAATTGTAAAAAATGGAGCATGGCTGGAGATAAAAATTAAAGGCTTCCTGCTTTTTTTGTTTATAGGTAGTATGGAAAAATATTCATTTTTTAATGTGGGACATAGGTGGTCAAGAGTCATTAAGGTCAGCGTGGAATACATACTACACAAATGCCGAGGTGTGTTAGTGAATTACTGTGTTTACTGTAATAATTGAAAGGCTGCGGGCAAGAACGTCCCTTAGATTTTTTGCTAAAATCGAAAATGGCCAAAACAGCTCCAAACTTTGCATGCTGATTTTTTTATACCTGTAGAAAACTGCCTTGCACTTATTTTCCCTTGTTTCTGTTGCATATTCCAGAAATAAAGTATGCAAAAACACTTGCATGTCACAGTCTGCATCTTTTGGAACTGCTTTGTTACACAATACTATTAGCTTTGTTTTTGTGTTAAGTTTTTTCAAATGCTGACTTTAAGGCCATTTACACGGAAGAAAAATTTGGGTCCTGATCTGCCAAAAAAGTAGTACAGACCTATATCTTTTGTAAAGAAACATTGGAGTTTCCGCAGGGCCATAGGCGCCTATGGCCCTACGGAAGCTCCAGTATTTCTGTACAAAAGTTATGGGGCTGTACTACTTTTTTGGCGGGTCCAGACTCAAATTTTTCTGCCATGTAAACGGCCTTTTTAACTCCTAGCGTTAAGAGTTCACAGTTTTATTAGAGTTAGGGTTAGGGTTAGCACTCGAAACTAGGGCTAGCGTTGAAGGTAAGGTTTACGGAACAAGGTTAGGGTTAGCGCTGGCACTTAGTGTTAGGGCTAGCTCTCAGGGTTAGGTTTATTGCTTAGGGTTAATGCTTCAGATTAGGTTAGAGTTAAGGTCAGGATACGTAAGGGTTAGCGCAGTGTTAGGCCAAGGAAAACAATCTTGACTAAGGAAATCTACTACATGAATTGATACGTAAATCAAGTCGTAAATGAGTAGTGCCTAGAGAAAGAGGTTAAATGTTTTGCAAATTGGCTATGTCAGTGATTTATAAAATGTTTTTAGGTGAAACTATTTTTTTTTTGCCGGTACAAAACTGCTCGTTCCATGAAATGATTAATTCTGACAACACAGAAAGAGGAAGCCTTAAGCTAACACGCTGCTCATGCTGAAAAAAAGCACATGAAACAGAAAATTTATCAGCAAAGGAATGCTGAAATACAAAGCAAAATGTACATTTAAGCTGTAGTTTTCTACTTCCTAATCTGCGATCAGGCGTTGTCGTTTTTTCTTCGCGGCGGGCTCGATCCTATCACAATTTAAAGCAAGCATCTGCTTGGAAATCCACCATACACTCTCTCAGAACGCTTGCTTGCCAATTTAACCGACCTGCGATTTCTTTGAATCTGTTTAAATTAACTTTTCACCTAACACAGGTCAAATTCAAGGACTTTGCTGCCTGGCCTTTGTGGCGTCAGTTCCCAGCCGTGTTGCTGAGTCACGTTATATGTCACGCACAATGGTCACGGCACTTTACGTATCAAAGATTATTATGGGATATCCTAGAAATTTTTACAGCAAAGGAGTGGCCCCGCGGCTAATTTCCAGAAAATAATAAGAGTCTAGAAAGCAGTTCTAATTTCCAAAACTGACACACGCCGAAGTTTAGCAAATGAGCCCTAAGTCCATGACAAATGCTTTGCTTTGGAAGAAGAGTTTCTAGATTCAACCCCCTGGCTCACTTGTTTCTCAATGGCTAAGTTAAACCATGATCTCGGAACAAAAACACACCTCGGTTCTTTGAGGCATGCTGGTGACTCATCGAGGGTCAAAGGCTTAATGATCCCAAATCTCCTACCAGGCGGGCACAAACTATGCTTAATTAATGAACAGGTAAGCTCTGAATTTGTGTTACTGCTTTGCACGCCAAAAGCGTACGTCACAATTCCAGCTAAAAACATATCAGTACCAGATCCTAGCAAGTAAAAACGGCAATTCAATTACAATAGATATGTTGGTTTTTGAAAGAAGTAGAGAAACAGAACGAAAAAAAAATTGATTGACCTCGTATCGACTCAAACTGGTGTCATGACAAAACAAATTCGACTCAGCTTTGTTCAGCACTTATCCACTTGAGCCAACGAAACAACAGTGAGAAATCATTCATCCTTTAGCCAAACAAAAGGTTTCTTTTGTTTTTTGTTTAACAATAGATGCTGCTTGGAAAACCGAGTCAGTTTTGCATACGTTACTTCTAGGCAACAAAGAGAGACCCTGCGAAACAAACTTCAGAAGAATGTTTCTCAGGTAAAACGAAGCCCACATGTCAAAATTCAGCTACTTTTGAGCACTTTGAAATTCTTGCCTACGGCCTTTCAATTATCTTTCACATAGCAGATTCCTCAGCTTTTGTTTAAATAAATCTATTAACTCAAGCTCTATTCCTTTAAATATGTATCAAAAGTCATCCATTCATCCGACCCTTGTGTTTTTGTACTAGAAACAATCTTGTAGATATGTGATGTAGTTACAGCTTGCCCAAAAGGCCAAGCGCAAAAGTTTGTTTTCTTTGCACCCTGGTAACTGTTACCATCTTAACTAGGTGAGAAAATTCTGGGCGAAGGACTAAGCTTCTGGTACACATTAATAATCTGATAATAATAAATGAATAGGACCATATACGAATTGAAACGTTAACATTATTACAATATATACATCCTATAAATACTTGAAAAGAAAAGCTACCAACCAAACTTCTATAACATACTACTAGATATTTAAGTAAAGCATAGTATTTAGTCATTCAGATGATTGCCTCCTGTTTTGGTTGGAAGAGTAAAAATCACCTTGTGTCATTGATTATTTGAGGAAAGACAATGTATATATTCTCCCAGATTACGGTTGGTATAGTTTGTTGCAATTATGTTGAAAGTGATAGCTTTTTAAGAAGTGGTGTCGAATTTACATGTAAATGTTGACTTTCCCATATGTTGTCCAATATATAATTTAATATGTAGTATGTCAATATTTCATGGATGGAGTAATACAATGCCTTTTTCTGCATGGGTAGTTACCACTGGGTGGAATTAACTTATAGACTAAGAAATATGAATTTTCATTAAAACCAACAAGTTATTGTGTTTTTCTCTTTCAGTTTTTAATTGTAGTTGTAGATAGCACAGATAGGGAAAGACTTGCTGTAACAAAAGCAGAACTTTACAACATGTTGAATCATGAGGTAAGAAGTAGATAAAAACTGTACGAGTCTCAACAGTTGTCAGGGATGACATGTTACTTCTTTTCTGTTGCCTTTTGTTTCCAGTAAGGGCCTTTAAAAAAAGAAATGGAAATCCAGGTGGGAGGGGGCTCTAGCAGTCTGGGGGGGGGGGGGTCAAAAATTCTTGCCATCCATTGGGGTCTGAGTATTTTTCCTGGAATGACCCAATATTACATTGTACAATGTAATAAGCCCAAACTAATAAAATGTTCATCAACATGGAATTGATAACATACCTGTTCATTCAAATTCACATAAGAACAAAGACACCTTTGGGAATGGTCCCAAGCTGCACAGAGACACTTGATTTTATTGGTTTTCACTTCACTGTTGACACTGCCAGAGTGAGAAATGTTTTGTCACACATTTCATGAGGTGCAAGGGCTCAAAGTTCTAGATTGAATTCTTTTCCTCTTGTTGTCCACTGCTTTAGGATTTAAGACAGGCTGGAGTGCTTATATTTGCCAACAAGCAAGATATTAAGGTTTGCTTTAAATTTTTTTCCTCGTGTTTCTGAATTTCTTTGGTGTTTAATTTTCACTCTTCATGTAGGTAAAGTGAGTAAGCAAGTACCGGTAATACTTTTATTTAGTGACAGGCTAAAATGTCAGTAATAAAACCACTAAATCTAAATATAATACAAATATGCATAATATTATATTAAGCTAGATAAAAGTACATAACCAACATTAAGAACCAGATGAAATGCAAATATTACCACAATTGTTAAAATAATTATCAAAATCAAACTTGCAAATGCTTTTCTGAAAGTGTATGTGACAGGAAAAATAATTTCTGCTTATTTGAAAGGCCTTTCAAAATACAGAAGAATAGCATTTTTGTTTTTGAAATATTGATGTTTTTCTATTATGTAACTTAGATCATTGATGACGTCATACTGTTTGCAACTGAAAAGTGGTAAAATACTGAATAAATGATATCTTCGGAAATATTGAAGCAGTGTCCTTGAAACTTAGCACCAATTTGTTTCTTTTGTGATGCACATTTAATGTGCATCACAAAAGAAACAAATTGGCACCCTTAATGCTGTTGCCATGACAACAGTTTTGCCACTGGTGCTATCTTCAGTTAATAAAAACTGAAATTAAACCAAGCACCATCTATCCCACACAATCTTTTGATGGGAATTGAGACAATATGGGAACTATGTCTGTTTTAAGTAGGACCCTTTTGTCTCACTCCAGAGATTGCAAATGGGGATATTTGGAGGTTTTTTTGGACAGAAAGAGACTGGAGCCAAAAGAGTTGGTATGGCAACAGCCCTAAGGGTGTCCTTTTGTTTCTTTTGTGATGCACATTTGTGGTGCCAAGTTTCAAGAACACTGCTTTAATATTTCTAGAGATATTTAATATTTCTTAGATATTTCCAAAAAAAATGCCATTCTTCTGTATTTTGAAATGCCTTTCAAATAAGTAGAAATTATTTTTTCATGTCCTATACACTAAAAGCTGGCAATGTTGTTGGAACTTTTAATGTTCCTTGGTGTGCAATTCCATAACTTAGGCTCAGTATATCTGCTTCCCATAGGTTATTGTATTGAATCTAGGGGTTACAAATTCATTGTTTCGCATGGTGCAGGATAAGTTATCACTCGCCCAAGATATCATTAAGTACTTTCAGTGAAATTAAAGTTTACTACAGTCATGGAAATATTTCAGAATAAAGAGCAACATTGAAACAGCTACACGAGGGTTTTTAACAGTGGGTTAATAAAAGGTTAACATACTCAGTGAGTGAATTATCGGGATTTACCTGAACCAGTTCACTAACAATGTATGAGAAATTTCAATAACGCGCTCAGCAAAGCCTTGTGCGGTGTTGAAAATTTTGAGTTCATAGTTAGTGAATAGAGTTCTAAAGTGATGACGTCACAAAAATAAAATTTTGGGATATGATGCCATATTGTTATAGAGCATGCTAGAAGACGTCCTCATCCCAAAAATTAGCTCCGGGTTGCAATTCCCAGTAGAGATATAAGGGATCAAAGTTTGATGGCATTCCATACAAACCCTTCAAAATTTGTTTCTGTTCCTTCAGTTTAGAACTGACTCAAAATTAGAGAGATTTATATGGGGCAGTATAAAATTTCAATCCTTCATATTTCAGCTGGGAATTACAATTAAAAGCTAAGTTTTGGCAAGGAACCTTTTTTAAGGATACTACATTCGAAAATGGCACCCAATCCCATAATTTCACAGATTTAATTTTTTCTGACGTCACACTTTAGAACTCTATGAGGACAGGTAAATCCTGACAATTCATGAGCAATGAGTGCATTAACATTTTTATTATTCTAATTGAAAACACTGCAAAAAGAATCGTCAAACTTTGAGTCAGCCAAAGCCATGGTCTAATGATAGTGGTGTGTTGAATTTACATCATGACTGATGATAATGACGTCAAGGAGTATCACATGGTATAAATCAGCCAATCAGAAAATTGGAATTCATACAGTGTATTATTGTGAAAGTTGAATAACAATACTGGTTATTTGTTAATGTTTCCAGGGTTCTATGAGTGTGGCAGAAATATCAGAACAATTAAATCTTACTTCAATAAAGGACCATGGATGGCATATACAGGTAGAAAATTGCATTATTTCATAAGAAGTGTTTTCCTTTGTCATTTCATTTTGAAGGGAACTTTTTATTTTGATCTTAAGATTGGAGGTTTTACATGTACCTTTCCACAATGCAGGTGTATTTCATTGAGAGGATGTTTTGATTAACTGAGCTCCATGGGTAGTGGAAGGGTTTGAATCATAGGGAGTGCATGAAGGAGCAAGGCTGATTGGCAATCCCTCATTGTGTCATACAATCTTGTACATTTTTTAGATTTCAAGGTGCAATACTTGTACAGAATCATCCCATGCAAATTTTCCCAGCACTTTTCTTGTAACAATCATGATTAATTATATGTTTCTCTCTTTCAGGCTTGTTGTGCCCTTACAGGGGAAGGGTAAGTCCAATTTTTAGCTTTCTTGGACAGAGCTAATATTCGGTATTCAAAATTATTTTAGAAGGTTTTGTTGGTTCTCAGGAAATCCTTTGAACAGGAAAGTGCTATAAGTCAGTGATAAAGCTGAACAACTATCGATAATGACATTTTGTGGTGTGTGCTTAAATGTCTGAAATTGTGTGTCTGATAAAATTTATCACTATATAACCCAGCTCACTAATGAGTCCAGTCAGCTATTATGGCCTAACAGTTCCCAAAACTTTCAGAACTTACTGCCTTGTTTTTTTTTGATAAGCTTTCTTTCATTAGTTGAAATTCATCAGTGACTGGTTCTTGTCAAATATTCCTGATATTATTTTGTTTTTAACCCCTCATTTCCTTTACCTCAGTCCACAAACCTCTGAGTTGCAGTTGTACTATTTTAAATTTGTACAATAAAGTTGGACTTTTCTCTTATGGTCTGACAATTGTTTAGTCTTTGTGAGTTGAACACAAAAGGAATGACATAGAAGAGAGTTCAACTGGCTGTGGTTATTACATCCTTGTCTCTAACAAGCCCCTCATCCTGTACTCCCCTCCTGATTTTTAAACAAAACCCAAACTGCAAGCATTGTAAGCAGCAATACTTAGAATCATTTGTTTAATTTGCAGATTGTACCAGGGACTAGAATGGATTACAAATCATATTAGGAAGTAAACTTGGATTCAATATTTAATGCAAATGCTCCAAATTTATTTTATATAAAAACAGTTAAATTTTTTACAGAAATGAATGTACAATAACAAACTCTCATTTATTTCTTTGTGTACATTAGACAAGTGGTTTTCGTTTTGTGGGAGTTTATACAGCAACTCATTCCCAGGGTCTCTCATCTTACCATCCCTGGTAGACCCTGGGAAGGAGGTTGTTTATACACTCAGTTGCTCTTGATATTTGAGTTCGTTACTGTAGTCATTTGTCTTTTCTTCTGTCTTTATCAAAAGACAAAACTGTTTGGAATCAAAATTTAGTTATGTTTTGAAGTTTTTAGTGATTAATTAATTTTGAAAGTTATTGTGATTCATTTACAAAAAGCATGTTGTTGACAGACAATCAAAGGGACAAATTATTTTCGTTTAGTTTAGTTTAGTTTACAATATTTACATGTATATTGGTTAAAAAAGAAACTCGTCTTTCAAGCCATTGTAAATAAACTTTAGCTGCCAATAGAAATTATTGTAATTCAAAAGTATCTTCTGTAATTCTTTGGGCTGTAGAAAGCTTTCTTCATACTAACCAATTGTAAATTTGATAAATTGCTGTCAAAAAAATCTGTGTTTAAATGGTCTATTGAAAGTTGTCTAAAATATCATGCAGATACTAAGTGCTTTGTCCTGTGACATGCAGACCAAGTCTTCTAACCTGAAGATTCCACTCAAACATCAAATTAAGGAGATTGGCTAATGTTGTGATAATTTTACAAAATAAAAAATGCTGGTGAAATAAATCCTGACGATGACAAGCAAACTACGGGGCAATAGTTTTTCTACGACACCTTCAGGGCCATGAGCACAGGGAGACCAGCACTTCAGCCTTCTTCTGGTACAATTTCTCGCGATGGACCTACGTATATTTACAGTGTAAAGGGGGAAGCTTCAAGTCTTAAACAAGGAAAAGGAACTCTTTCATAGTTTACTGCAAAATAGTCTTCCCCTGTTAAGCAAATGAACTCTAAGTGGGTAGCACACAGTGAAAGAGAATTCGCACATTCGTTCAAGATCTTTATGGTCCTTTGAAGGTTACTCCTAAATGGCGCAGGGAACTGGGGCCAGTTTCAAATTTGAAGCAATCGACCACATAAACCACAAAAACGATCACGTTTGGGGTAAACGCAAACCAAGTTATAGATCTTTAAACAATTGGTTCAAAATCCATACAAACATCTCTAGTGTTGAGACAGGCGTCCCCCAAAACCATGTAAACTCTTACAATTTATATCAGTTTTATGACAACTCTAAAATCCTGTCATTTGTCTACCATTTGGAAGGAGCTGATATGAAAATCATGTCTGTTTGCCCAAGAGTACCACAGAAATCATGAAAAAATAAGAGTTTATGGTTTGGGGGTAAGCCGTCTCAAAATTAGAGACTGGTCAACTGACTTAACGTCACTTAACGTGGTCTTTGCTGTCAGTTTATCGATTTGAAACTCGCCAGTTCCTTGTACAATTTATCAAGGTAAGAGAGTAAATTCCCCTTACACTCAAGGTAATCCCTCTTAAGTTATTTTTACCCATGGTAGGCAGGTCTTTTGAGGATATTACTCGCACGATGCCAAGCGACTTTCTCGCAGCGACGTCATTTTGTATGTGTTTATTTTCAAATGAACGATTCATAACATAGATATTTTCTACTCTCAGCCGTCTTTTTGTTCGTCAGGGCTTTCATTTGGTTTGTGCTCGTTTGGGTCATTTTTTGCCGTTTATTCGGTTGTTAAGCAAACCACAACGGCAATGGCAAGGAGTACAATGGCTATTGAGCGCCTGCAGGGGAAGAGGCCAAGAGAACGTGAACTACGATGACGAACTTTTAAAATTCCTTTTTCGAATTTTGACGCTGTCTTTCATATTGTGTTTGGGCTATTTCTGACAATGATGGACAATCGAGTGAACCGAAATTCTAGCGAGATTCAGGTGGAATCTTGAGTCTTTACTCAATCGCCGTTGTCTTTGGTGTTGTTGCTTAAACTGCTTTTTGCTGTTTGGGCAATAAGTGTCTGTCTGCATTTTTGACCGTCCGTTCGGTTGCCCAGCGTTTTAAGGCGTTTGTTTGGTTTGCACTCGTTTCTCTGGTCATTTCTCTGCCGTGCGTCATTCAGTTAATAGGGAACTTAAGCAAACCACGACGGCGACGGCAACGGGAACGTCGCCAAACAAAAGGTTTAATGAGCAGAACAATAGCTATGCTCGCGCGTTATAAATCTTTGTACATTTCGTTGTCGTTCTCTGCCAAACAACGTGAAATGACAAAGTTTTGCGTATTTTGGAGAACCTAGGCCTCGACGGCAAATATTTTGGATTTCCTTATGGAATTGATCGCTGGCATAACATATTTAGTTTGAGCAGGTTTTGAGGCAGATTTGCGCTCTGAACGGGTTTAGTTACGAAATTCGAGAGTAAAATTTCAATCCATTACTTGCTAGGCGTCGTCCTTGGCGGCGCCGTCGTCAGTGCTTAAGTTTCCTGTTGCTAGGGACAACGGCGAGGACAACCCCTACTAAAAAATGTGTTTCTATTTTACTTTGGAATATTGCATTTATTTCGAACTATCCTGTAGTGTCTGTCGGTATTAAAACTTGCCCGTGTTGAATATGCTATGTTTGCGTTCAATTCCAAATGGAAATACGAAAACTTAGAACGGTAATGAAATGTACCAAGAATTATAATGCACATGCAAAGCTATTGTGCTGCTCGTTAAACCTTTTGTTTAGGCACGTTCTCGTTGCCGTTTCCTTCGTGTATGCGCAAGGTCCCTAATATTGTGCAGGGGGGGGGGGGTACATGGTAGGCATCTTTCCCCTGTTGAATCTCCGATTAAAGTTTCGAAATTTATTAAACATATACCGAGGGCCGAAGCTCCTTTGCTTGTAGCTAAAATATCAAAAAAGACATCCCCAGAGAATGGGAGGTTTTCCTTCGCTTTCAAACGGAACGAAACGAAACAAAAACAAATCACTAAAACGTCCACGCAACGCGCGAGTAACATCTGCGGAAGAATTGGGTGCCATGTTTAAAAATAACTTACGAAGGATTACCTTGTTAGGTGGTTATGCGGGATTTACTCTTACCTTGATGATCTCTTGTCACGCGATAAAAAATAAAATCAAAAACCATTCAGTAGATAAAGTCAAGATATGGTGATATTATAGACGATAAATAAAAATGATAGCATTTTAAGTTTAAGGTGTGTGCCTGGTCCCAAAGTTGAGATTTTCGTTGAAATTTTCGGCGCGAAATTACAGAGCCTAGTATGGAGCCGCCATGTTGGTGGACCTCCTTGGTCCACCAATATTCGGCCGGAAAATAGCGGAAACATCTGGAACTTGCTTTGGCTATCTAGCCGTCTGATCATCTGAACCGAGCCAGAAAACTTTTACACAAGCACTTTTCCTAATACTTGATCTCGTAAAATGGCTCTAAAAAACGAGATAAGTGTATATTTTTCAACGAATGGGATCTTGGTTTTGTCACACACCGGCATAACTCCGAAATTCAAAATGCGCTGGTTTCCAAACGGACGCTACTGAGATCGCAAGTTGTAAACTGATATATGCCCGATAAGTATAAAACCTTAGTGGCTCTAGTTTTGATGACGTCGCGTGAACACATCGGGACACCGTGTTTTGCCCAACATTCGCACCAAAATAGACTGGTTTGTAGTGTTCAAACGACAAGGGTTAACACGAATATAATTTGAAAAGGTTAACGATAGAGTTTTGATTCCCTTTTCCTACTCGGAATATTAAGTCCGTCTGTGTAGCAAACTGTTTGAAATTAAACTGCTTTCTGTCCTTTCTTTATCGACTGTATCTGTTTTAAAATTTACAGTGGGCCAAGGTTCATTACATTTTAATACAGTAGGAACGCAACATGTTCCGACTTTTTTGTGGAACGATCTGACGATGGAACGAAAGTAAACATATTGGGCAAAAATCGTTCACTGAGCAGACCTGTGGACGTGCGGTGCTTAACCTGCGAGCAGTTGCTTTCGGCCATAGATAGTAGTATGGTTCGGCTTGGGAGAAACCATGCAACTGCTCCCAGGGTATGCGGTGCCCGGCCATTGACATCGGGCTACTCTACAACAACAATCTTTATTTGTACTCACACATACTTGCTCAAAAAAAAAAAACTCAAAAAGTTACACAATTGAACGAAATTTTTTAAAATAAAATTGGAGTACTAGCTGCCTGAAATAACCATAAGGGCTAGCGGAGCCAGGCAGCCAGTTAACATCAGCATTAAATAAATTAGAATAGAGGTCAGCAAGAAGATTGGAGCACAAATGCACACACAAGAAAAAAAAAGAAGAGGAAAAACGAAACAATATTTATATGGCATAAAGGAATTCTAAAATAGTTAAAATTATTTATGAATACAAAACATTAATGTAAGAGCACAGAATTTTTACGGCAACTAGTAACAGTTATGTATTAAACTATAAAAGAGAGACTTGGAGAGGTGACATAAATTAACAGAAGACTACTTTACAGGTCAATTAAAAATCAAATACAACTGCTAATAAGAACATAACTAGCTAATAATCTTTGACTAGAAGTTTGAGATTGATAAGGTTTTTAAATTTTCAGTTCTTAAGTTCCATTCTTTGGGGCCCTTGAACCTTAAATTAAATATTCCAGAATTTGTTCTTACTTTAGGTAAAGCATAGGGCAAATTCGAAGCACTTGTATTATAGTTGTTTTTTATTCACTTGAGTGAAGAAAGTATCAAACACAGATGGTAGACGTCTATCGTGAAATTTATACATAAAGACTGCAATATTAAGAAAGACAAGGTCAGGAAGTTTAACAATATTTAAGCGCTTAAAAATTGGACCAGAATGCTCATGAAATTTAGAGAAAGTTATCACTCTCATTGCTCTCTTTTGTAAGATAAACAAAGGCTGGGTAGTTGAATAGGTGTTACCCCAAGAAGTTAAACCATAGGTTGAAAAGGGATATATTAAGGCATAATATAGTTTAACCAAAATATCTAAATCCACATAATAACGAAGTTTAGAAAGAATCCCAATATTTTGCTTAGTCTTTATAGCAATATAGCTTATTTAACTTTTCCACGATAAATGAGAGTCTATTACAATACCTAGGTATTTTATTGAATACTCTTGGTTTAAGTTTATGCCATTTAAAGAGAGAGTGACATTTACTAGTTCATTGTTTACTTCAGATTCAAGGACTTTAAGATGTTTGTGTTTATAAAACAGATTGGCATCATCTGCAAATAGATAAAAATCTTGAATTTCAGAGCAGTTACTAAAGTCATTGATATATATATATAAGAAATAATAATGGGCCAAGAACTGAGCCTTGAGGAACACCACAAGAGACGGATTGAAGTTCAGACTCAGTTTGCCCCCAAGGAAATATATTGATATCTGTTGGTAAGATAAGAGGTGAACCAATCTTTGATTACACCACGAATGCCATAATAATCTAGTTTTTCAATCAAGATATTATGATTTACAGTATCAAAGGCTTTACTGAAATCCAAAAATATACCCCAAGAAAATTCCTTGCAGTCAATAGCATGTTGAATCAAGTCAATGATACTTAAGATAGCATGATCAGTGGAGTGATTTGCACGGAAGCCAAACTGCTTACAATATTATGCCTGTTATGCCTTTGCGGCGACCTGCACCGTTTACAAGGTTCTTTATAATTACTGAAGCATAACAATTATAATGACAAGCTTTTCATCATGCCATATAAACTATGATCATTCGAAGCATCATGTTGTACACCTTCACTGAAAATAACGAGGTTCCGGTGGCAGTCAAGTTTACCAGTCAAACGTGAACCATCCTCGGAGACTAGTCGGGTCAGGAGAGTCCATTGGGTCCCCGAGAATGGCATCGTATAGAAAAGCCAGACGTGACTCTCTGCCATGCAGCCACAGTCGAAGTGTAAGTAAATTGAACTGAAGGTGAATTGAAGCCTAATGTTTTGTTTGCATTTTGCTTTTCGCTTTGGCGCGCGAGCCCTACCGAGTTGTGGGGGATGCGAGGAGGGTGCTTAGAAACTAGAGTTTTCTCCCTTCAAATAGCTACACTTCACACAGTTTATCCAGCTTTTAATTTGTATTTACCTGATTAAAAACTGATAATTTAACTAACGTTAAATCATGGCGAGCAGTTTACCGCAATTGGTACTTTACAAAAGTATCTTGCAACTCTTGCATCAATAAGGACGCCGGCCCATGACATGAGAGCTGTTTTGTGACTGTGGACTTTGTTTCTACAGCTCACTCACAAACGTTTGTCACTATGGTTGAAATAGAGAATTGAGAAGCTTTTTTTACTGATTTGACCAGAGTTCTAATATCAGCCTTGATATACTTAGCCTATTAATGAAAAGGTTGAAACTGAACCTTAAAGTCTCATCATAATTCCAGTGTTAGAAATTAGACAAGACACTAGCGACATAACGACACAATCGCTAATGTCGGTGATGTGAACATCGACAAAAAGACACCAAATTATTCTGTTATATCAGTTCAAACTCCTTATGTCATTATGTCGCTCGTGTGAACTAGGCTTAGCGGGGCTACTGGCATTTCACCTGCTTGTCTGTTTCTTCGTCAAATTTGAACAGAAAGAAGACTTCTCGCACCAGGATACTAATATCATTTGGCATCATAAGAATGAAAAATAGCGCATGCGTCAAGCTCAGAAATCACGTGACTCTAGTAATAACAGAGAATTTACCCCTCCCCTTCTTATGACCAACCAACCAAGCCACCCCAAGACGATTCACCTCGTTATAGTTCACCTTCATGTGGAACGAAACTGCTCATTTGCCTATAAGCACTATTTAAAACTAACTTTACAATGGACAAACATTAAACGAACCTTGTCCTCAATACTTTGCTATACTGGTTTCAATTCAGTTATTGATTTGATTGGAACACCACCGTGGTAATTCTCGAGAAAATTTTCCATTTCAATTTGTAATACCGAATATTTTACAAAAAAATTTTGCTAAAATATCTCTCAACATTTAAGATGTCAAGTCTCGAGGAAACTAACCAGAAAAGCAAGATACTAACTAATGGAATATTTAGTAAAGTATGTTAACCCGCCTAAACACATAAGAGTTGACGATTTAAAAAGAAAATTATTACCGCCGCATAAAATGAGCAACGATTGTACTGAGAATCAAATGAATACTTTCATATCCAACGCCCACAATCAGTAGTCTATAATATGTAATTAACAATAATTACAATTAACTCCCTGTACAAATAAAAAAGAAACTGGCTATGCGCTAAAATATGTTTCTCCTGATTTATTTATCGAATGTTTGCTTGTATAATCTCTTCTTATCACTTCCACGGTTACGAATCAGCGACTTGCGTGACATTTCATGTCTTAATTCAAGTCAATAACTACATGAATGACTGAAGCTTGCGTGGCAAGTCAGCAACCAGTATGACGTATCAATGCTGCCCTTATAAGTCAGTGACAAGTAACAGTTTGTTACTGGAGGCGCTCTGTTCCATGCTTGGCGATAACAATGGCGAATCGACCTGTAAAGAAAAGCACCACACAAGATAAGACCCAACAAGAAAAGTCGTCGAAAACGTTCAGTAGGTGTATTCTCGCAAACTACGTGCTGCCTTGAAAACAGAAATTAATGAGTGAAAATCGGATGCGTAAAATTAATTCAGTTTTCAAAAGAACGAGGCATTATTACAATAGGCCACTTTCGATATATTAAAACTCTAACATGGCTCCGTATGGCGTTCCATCTCCGCCAAAAATCAAAGTTGTAACGCAACATCCAACTTTACACATTGACATCGGAGTTTGTCATGTCAACATTAATATTCGCGTAAATCAACTTCGAACTAAACGATACAATGTCCGTAAATACAAATCAACTTCCCACTTCAAGGATCCACTTTTCATTTTACGTCGCTAAAACCAAGTTTTCAGGTCAACTTTACATTTCGTGTTGTCAATACCAAGTTTGTAAATTTAGACTTCGTAGTAATATATATCGACTTCTGATATTTCATTAGAATGTCCAACAGCGCGCGCGTGTGAACCTATAAGTAAATCATCTGTAACGCAATGTTGGACTTTGCTAGGTCAAGTTCTACATTGTAACGTCAAGTTGAATGTTGAGCTCTAATCCGCAATAATTATGGGATAACAAAACTGACGTCATTTATTCTCGCAGTGTCACGCACGTGGTCGCGGTGTTTCTTAGGGATTGTCACGTTTTTTATAAGTATATTTTATTAGTGTCTCTAAATTAGTATACGAAATACACTGACACTCAAATAAGGGTTTTACTTCCTTACTTACTTTCTCAACATTTAGTTCCTTAATCTACATAGTAATTGGAGGATCAGAATAACGGCCAAGTGAATCGCTTACGAGATACGCTTCTCCAGGTAGCAAACTGGCTTACCTCTGCAGATTAGCCAGAATAACCACTCAGAAGTCGGCTGAATATTTAGGTCGAGTAAGCCACTGCATGCAGCTTGCATTCCTGTTTTACCCCAGTGTGAAGGGCCGTAGCCAGAAAAAATATGATTGAGGTAATGTCAATGAAAAATTATGACTGAGACAATGTCCGTGGTTAAAATGCCTTCCTGTGCATATTTAGGGAGTTTATGATGACTATAAACAACAGAAATGAAAGAAAGAAATGAGGCAAGTGCCTCGTTTTGCCTGTTACTATAAACTACGAAAATGTAAAGTATTTCACGTTTTCCTATGCTCACATGTAATGTATCATCATCATCATCTTTATTGGCCCACAAATTATTTTCATTTGGGATACTACTTGAAATACATTGCAGGTAAATTAATAAAAATAATTAATTAAGAAAGTTGTTGTTAAAAAAAAGAGCCTAGAGGCTAAAGGAACCGTAAGGTTTTCGAAGAACACAAGGATTACAGATTAGGAAGATTGATATACGCTTCTGAGGCAATTCAGAAATTCAGCTCAAAAGTCCAGGGGAAGCGGGCACACGGGAATTTTGGGCGTGTGTAATTTTTTTGGGGGGTGGGGGGGGGAGGGGCGTAGGGGGAGGATGGGTGTGGGTTGTGTGGTCATACGTTGACCAAACTGTAACAGCTATTAATTCCAAGGAAATGGTTTCTGTCTACAGTGTCCCAACACAAAATTTACACAAAAAAAAAATCAAGAACAAATTAATTATTATCCTAAAACGTAAAATTACCAATAACTTTTTTTTTCATTCCGGGGCCGTAGTTTATGTAAATGAAGCTTAAGGAACTAAATGTTGAGAAACGTGACAACCCCTGAGAACTGCAAGCGAACGCCGCGACCACGTGCGTGACACTGCGAGAATAAATGACGTCAGTTTTGTTATCCCATAACTTTGGGATGTAAAGACGAACATGACGTTACAATGTTGAAGTCCAATATCAGAACTCGATATATATCACTACGAAGTCTAAATTTACAAACTTGGTATTGACAACACGAAATGTAAAGTTGACCTGAAAACTTGGTTTTAGCGACGTAAAATGAAAAGTGGATCCTTGAAGTGGGAAGTTGATTTGTATTTACGGACATTGTATCGTTTAGTTCGAAGTTGATTTACGCGAATATTAATGTTGACATAACTAACTCCGATGTCGATGTGTAAAGTTGGATGTTGCGTTACAACTTTGATTTTTGGCGGAGATGGAACGCCATAGCTCCGAGGCTTGGGGGAATAAAACAAAAGAAACCACATCGAGGATGAGAGATGAATAATTCATTTCTTTTGTTTTATTCCCCAGGCCTCGGAGCCATTTTATAATTTTACTATATCGAAAATGGCCTATGAGCTCTTTTGTTTTTTAATGAGGTGCAAATGAGATGTAAGGTGTTTTTCTGCAATCCCGCACCTTAGATCGACAAGCAGCGCAATTGTCACGTGCTGTGTTACTCACCCGATTTTCTGTCGCACTAAACAAGTTATCAATATGGAGAGGAGCAGGCTTGCTGTTTGAAGGTGACCTAGAAAGAGACACCAGAAAAATATCTTATCTCAGTAGGGAATCAAACAAACAAACAAACAAATACGGAATAAGTAAAATAGGAAGAAGGGGCTCAAGTCTAGGAGTTAGCAAGGGACAAGTAATGAAGCTAGAAAGGCTGGTATAAAATGTTAAAGAAAATCTTCATCTAGGAATAGACGAAGGATGAAATAAATAGTGTGTGAACTTACATCTTTGCGAGGTCATTCAGAGAATGCGTTCTGTTTCTCCTGAAAGACAACTTATTTTCATTTCTGGAGAAGAAAAGAACCATTAATCACAATGTGTTTAAACAACACGTCAGATTGACGTGCGGATAAATAACAAATTATGGTAAACTTTTCAGCTCAAGTCAGACTAGCACAGGTTCTTACCCTTGGAGATTATTAATTTCTTCTTTTTGATTGAAAAATGTGCGCAATTCAGGCAACGAACTTCGCCTCCTGAAATTAAACAAACAACACAAAAAGTTTCAAGAGACGGAAACCAACGTAAAAGAAACTAAAATAGAAAGGCAGGCAGTGGAAAAAACTACTTGAAAAGGGTCAAGGGCTGCAACAGCTCACCAAGTTTTCAAATATTACACGTACAACAAATAAAGCTGAAAATCTTAATAATAAACTCTGTACGTTACCAAAAATTTAACATCATCATTTATTAGCCTTCATGTGAATAACATTTTTTTAAAAAAAACAGCAGGTTACGAGTTAGGCGGGGAGACCTCAGGAAACCACCAGGCTTGTAGGTGAGGCCACTTCGACATCACAATATTTAACGAGATAAGGGCTGCGAAGGAGTGCGACAGAAACGAACTCGGAAACTATTTTAATAAAAACTCTAACTCTTTGTTCTTAAAGGTAGACCAAAAGCTGGTGACCAAAAGCTAATTTCTCATGTAGTATCAAAACATTTGTTAAGCAAACAGCTGCGGAGAATAAAGATAATGATCTGAGTAAACCTTGCTTAGACCTATCACCAATTTCTCAGAACGAAATAAAAGTAATGTTGGTTCAGTAGTATTAAGAATTAATATTTACTTTAAAAACTGACCCAAACCTTTTTTGTCTCGAATAATCTTTTCCTCGAAGCAATTTTTCATCCGAGGCTGAAATCCCATCAAGATACGTGAAGCGCTTTTTGTGTTCCCGCTTGTTTCTACTGTTTGGGATAAATACGTGAAAGCTTCTCTGGTCATCCACAAGATAATTTCCTGGTTTCCCTGAATCATCATCAAGATCTGTTTCCAAGAAATTTGGGGCATAAGGTGCATTTGGTGGGACCCGGATGTCTGGGCGAGCGGGAGTGGGATTCGCGGACTTCCCGGATGTTTTCTCGCTCTTTAACTGGCCGCGCGTTTTGTCCCTTTTGAGTTGTTCTGTTTTCTTTTCAGGTTCTTTGGAGTTCCTCATCAAATCCATAATTCGAAGATTGCGTTTAGAAGCTCTTCCAGAGGTAGGTCTTTCACAAGCTACCGAGATACCAGAATCGACATCCGTTTCAGGCAGGGAAAAAATGTCAAGAGGAGGTTTCTTGGCGTGTGAGGTTTTAGTCATGCCAGCGAAAGACTTGTTACGCGTAGCTTTCTTGTCTGTTCTTAGAGAAACAGAGGACGATGATGAGCCCGCGGCAACATCTTTTGCATTGGCGTCCGCGTGTCGAACTCGAACATTTGCAGGAAGTGAAGCTGATCTCAAGTGGATGTTCTTAGGTCTATTGTCAGGTAAGCCGCCAGAAATACTAGTTTTCATCGGAGCGCCTTTGACTGGCTCACTTAAGGTGCCGACCGACTCCGAAGACTTGCCGTCGATCTTGGTAACCTCTGACGTTGAAGGTAATGAGATAGCCCCGTCAACAGTAGCTTGTGAGGAAGACGCGTGTTCGTCATCTTTCATTTCTTTGTCAGATTTATAAACATGGCCATTGGAGTTAGATCTTGTAGGAAGCTCCGTGGTTATCACAGTTCGTCCCGTTAGACTCGTCACTTTCATGGATTCTGCTTTTCTAACTCCTCGACGCGTTTTAGCTCCAGGCCCTTCAAGGCAAAGAAATGGGTATTTAACTTCACTCACACCTTAAAAAAGGTTCAACAAAGCTGAACTTCCCCCGCCCCAGACAAACGAATGAGTCAGTGGGAATATATCGCAAGGTTAAACAACACAGAGTTTTCATTCAAACTCCGTTGTTACAAAAACTGGCGGCTGTCTCTTAGAATTAAACCAGGAATCCGCCGGAGAACAAAAATGACAAATTTAAGTTGTTTCAGCTGCTACTTTGTTATCTATGCAGAAGATAACTATTGCCCTCTGAAATACTTCTTTCAAACCCAAACAAACGTTAAACGAAAAATACAGCTGAGAGGTCCAATAACTAAAATCAATCAATCAAAATGCTTTATTCTCAATGACAAAGACCGGGTAAAGTTAAAACAACACTGATTTTCTCGTTCAATCAGAAGTCGTGCAATAAATGTCTTATTACCCAACGATATAATCATTATGGACCTCGATACGTTTGATACGTAGTGTCAAGGCTTTGGGCCAACATTTTCCCAAAATGTCCCTCGCAATATCTTAAGACATATAATTACGGGCGGTTCACTTTCGAGGGTTAATTCACGCATAAAACATCAAAAGTAACCGAGAACAACTTCAAACTGCACAACTAAATTAATAAAAATTCAGACGTTTCTAGGCAAGAAATTGAATGATTAAGAATTTAAGAAAGCAATGTGTACACGAAATTGTTTTAATTCTAGATTGTTAAGATCTCTAACTGCATCTAACTGAGCTGACAAATGTTCAGGTATAAATTACGAAGTCGACAGTTGTTACGATATCTTTACAGCGTCTATGTTCATCAAATATTAGTTACTATGATAGCATAACATAACCACTGTGATGAGATTACAACACAAGTAAAACAAAATGCGTGCGAAGCCAAATACATCCGAAGAAACTAAACACATGCATGTTAAGGCAACAAAGTGAAAATTACCACACTAAAGAAAGTGTCCTTACGGTAATTGCTGGGGTATCTCATGAGTATTCACAAGAACATTACAATTTTGTCGATAACATGCACATCTACTAAAACTTCCGTTTCCCTAATTAAATTCCTGTCTTGCAAATAATAATAATACATAGTATTTCTATAGCGCACAACTCCAATAAATTGTGCCCAATAAAATGTACCCTTGACTGAAAACTCTGCATTACATGATGTACCCGGTCCAACCTACTCGTGTACTTCTTTGGTACCAAGGCAGCTAAAAACAGCCATGACACAAGAAAATTATGACAAACCTTGCATAAAGTGCTGAAGAGATCGCTGAAAATTTGCTTTCTTGGAAGACGGAAATTTCATGTCTGAATTCCTTGAACTGAGGCCGAAGTAATAACCACCAAAATAAGACTACTTTGTCCTGCTGCAGTATTTACGTCGGCTTGCCAGCGCGTGTCCTTCCTAAAGGTTTTATTTTGCCACAGGTGAATTAACAACATGACATACCGTAAACAATAAAAAACGCTTCTTTGTTCAAGAATTTTCCACGAGTTGATAAAGCAAAACAATCGAGGCACATAAATATATTCGACTCAAGGACGAATGAAAAACAACTCAAATTTTGGCGATTAAGTCTCGAATTTCTAACATAGGCTATAAAGCCACAGTGATCACGACGTTTCACACATGCAAAAAATAGCGGTTTCGAATAAAACCTATCACTACTGTAAAGACAGCATTTGAAGGCGAAACCCCTCAGGCAAAATGTGAATTATTCAAAACACCAACGAAAATTCTTGAAGCATTCAAATTACAGGTAACACTTATATTTGGAATAAAGCCATGTTTAGGCAGAGTTTGATGAAGTTTTGTCAAAACTAACCTCAAGTTACCCTTAAAATTGGTTAATTTACATGTACGACTAAACATTGCTTGAAGACGTCTTCACGTTACTTCTTACCTAATGCAAATGCTACAAATGAATAAGAAACAACTTAATTTTGCTAACAACTCTGTTCAACTTCAAATACGTTTAATGAAATATTTCTCCTCAGCCTGGGCAATAATGCCAGTCGCACTGAAAAACAACTTCTAAACTCTAATTTTTAAAAGCGGGCAATTTTTCAAATTAACACGCACAGTCGCGTCAAACGATGCCTATATAAAAACCATGAAACCTCAAAAGTTATTATTTATTTGAACATCCTTCCTTGAAAACACAGCTAAACACAGCAGGGCAGGTTCAAATAAGAATTGCTAGAAAGCTCTTTGTCAAAAGCACAATGAATTGTCTGACGGAAACAATATAGCAAATAACTTCAAAACCATGGAATGCAGGGGCTTGCCTAAACTAAATCCTGTACTCAACTCCTTATCATAGCATCACTAATTAAGAGCATGAGAAGACTACGATCTCAGAAACTAGACTACATTTGACAAATAAACATTTATAATTGCTCCAGTTTGTTCGATTCCTGTTGGTCCAGTTCCGATAGCCAACCACCTGAGCTTACTTAAACTATTCCTGTGTTTTCAATATCTCCCTAAATGTCATTTACAAATTCTACCCTACGTTTTTAAATGAAAATATATAAAAAAAAATAAAAAAAAGAAAGCGAGTTGTTTGTGCTTTTCCTAAGAAACTTTCAACAGTATCCTGGGATCCAGTGTCTCCTCTACAAACCCTTAATAATTAGCTAGTGCAGTACAGACTGAATTGCGACTAATTTGAAACTTTCATTCTTTGTGAGCTTTCATTTCATTTTGTACAATCTTCTAGGCTGACCTCTCAGTTATCAACTGTCATTTCGATCAAATAATCATAATAGTAACAATTTTTTAGCTTAACAGTGCTACCCAAGAAAAAACGTCATTAGACTGTTGCAAAAGAATAATGTTGAGTACGAAACCTATTTAATCTTAAATTGCATATAGAGAAAAATCTACTGAATTAAATTGTACTTCCAAAATATCTATTTAATCGATCTAATTTACGTATATCTAATCTAAACTAATTCACAGATTGAAATGTAATTTTAATCCATTTCTAGAGTGAAATGACAACGCTTGGTTTAAGAGCAAGTAGCCTGGTCGAGTGGTTAGAGCGCTGGTCTTGAAATCTGAAGATCACCAGTTTAAGTTCCATTCTGACCGCGCATTCTGACCTGCTAGTTGGGTTTTCATCCTCTGGGTTCTTATGTTTCAATTTAACTTATTTCTTTCTGAAATTTAATTCCTCAGCCCCACCAGCCTTTAACTACAGACAATGATTCAAGGTAAATAACGGTTATTTATTCAGACACGTGCACAGCATCTACTTACCGAAATACAATGGCGGTTTGAGGATCCTGAGCTGGTCTATTGTGTTGTGATGTTTATCTCCATCGTCATACTCCACATAGTACTTGCCATGTTCAATGCCAATCACTTTACCTGACAGCTTGGCGGGAAGACTCGGCCAATGAGCGATCACTCGACTCCCTGGAGAAAGAAATAGAGGAGATCCACTTAGACTGCTGCCAGGCAGTTTACAGCAGACAAGATCGAGCCCATGACATGTTAAACAACCAGTTGATATTCATTTGTAGAGGTCTGTGGCTAAGATATATCACAGGGAAACATCTTTGTGTTGCTTCAGAGCACAGGGTTAATTACGTTTCCAAGAAGTGTTGAGGTACTGCCTGGTCCGTATGTTACTTGTGTCAATTTAAATATGGCAAAGACCAACAGATATGAGAGTAACCTTCAAAATTAGTTTCCTTCTCTCAGGAAACCAATTTCCAATCACGCCTTGATTTCAGTTTAAATCTTAGTCACACAACTCTGCGACCTCTACAGTCAGAGCCCGATAATTCGAACTCCGTTATTTCAAAATTCCTCGATATATCGAACTTAAAACCATTTCCCTTGGATTTGCCTTTCAGTTATTTACTATCGGCGATCTCGAACTCTCCCTATTCCGAACGATTTTTCGATTCCTTCTGGGGTTCAAAATAGCGGAGTCCAACTGTATTTCTAAAGATACTGTTACTTTGTCTTGTTTTATACTGCTTGGCGTTATGAAGCGTTCTTACCAACTTCCAAGTCGCTAATCTCAGGCACTTGATCAAACACAACACACTCAGTGTCAGTTCGGTCATGCGCAATAGTGTCTCCATTATCAAACTTGATGTGTAGCATTTCTCCCAGACCCGTCACCACTCCTTTGTAGAAGTCGCCATTTAACGCTTTGCCCCACACTCGAGAACCAACACGAATAAAACCTTTAAAAGAAGACAGAATTCTCTCAAATTCCTCCAATGTAAAAGAATCACCCTTGTTCTACTCAAAAGTAAAGGACTTATGTTCAGCATCTGATCTTTCCTTGTTACTTATTACGTTTGTGAAATCAACCAAAAAAAATCATACGTAAAAAATGATGTGGCAGAACACATCCTTCAAGACGAAAAAGCTGTCTAACAGGTTCGCGTTAAAATACTCTTTAGGAACTTTACAAAGCAGGATAGTATTTTGGCAAGACGTGCGCGAAATCTAGCACCAGTAATTATGACTGAGTATTTTCGGCTTATGCTATATCCATGTCTGTAACAGAGTTTTTGTCTTCTTAGATGTTTGCTTCAAGAGTATTAGTCGAACAGGACATCAAATTCCGCAGAGTTTAAGCGCATATTATGAAACGATGGTAATGAGTTATCGTACTCTCAGTTTTTTTTTACTTTCTCGAACACCTGGAGGCAAGATCACTTTTGAAAATCACCTACAGTGCGTAAACGAAGCCGAATTTAGAGCCGTCTTACAATAGTAACTCACCATCGTAGATAGAACTGCCTGGGCTAAGCATTGTACAGCTCAATTATAAACTGAACAAGAGCCAATTTAATGAATTAAAGTGAAGTCTGTCAAAAATTTTATCATTAAGCTACGAAAACTTTCAAAGCGAAACGAAAAAGAGTAAACAGTGTTACAATGAATTCAAGAACAAAGGGTTTTTTCAAGTCTCAAAATGTTTTAATTAATACGAGGAAGCCAATAGGAGTTTATTCGAACATCGGTCTTGAGATAAACTGTTGCCTTTGATCTATGAAATCTGATTTCGAAAAGAATTCTGGATAAAAAGTCAAGTAAACATAACACTAATCTTTTGAGTGAAGCACGCAGGTCCACTTACCCACTGTTGGCCTCCTTGAAAAGCGTTCGCTTGTTGCCCTGAAATAAAAATTCACGTAAATAAGTCGTCCTTTAAACAACCACTCGCGGCCTTTGAAATACATCTTGTAATCCACCTGTTAAAACACTATTGCAACTTAATACCTCTTCTCAAAAAACAACGGGCTTTTAACACCTTTTCGTATGCTGTGACAGACAATTGTGCGCAATTAGTACAAACTTGAAAACTTTTCCGCCAAACGTCAAAGCCAAGCTATGAGAAAGCTGCTACGAGAAATCTAAAAGATCTGTGAGGTTAAACATGTCATGCACTTTACCTTACAAAGTTGAGTAAAATCATTGGGGGAAACAAAGCGACAGCGGGTACGAAATAAAACTCTCTAGAAATAGAAACAATCAGTTACGTACACTGTGGTTTCTTTGTAATTGCATCCGAACTCAAATTCGCAGGTAGCCAATCAGAAGTCTTATTTTATCCTCGACCTGAAGGCCGGACTTTGGGGGCGCCTCGACGGCACGCTCGTATGGTCTCACGATGAGTAATATAATTCGTAACGTAGTTTGTCAGTAGGTCCACATCAGCCTCTGGCTGCCTCTAGTCTAACCTACTATACCAAATTAAGGATGTATGTATGCATGCATGCATGCATGCATGCATGCATGCATGTATGTATGTATGTATGTATGTATGTAGTATTAGTACGACTGCCTCTCACGAACCACAGCTCGATTAAACTCGCCTGATTAGTGATAAGCCGCCGAAGCGACCGAAAAAGTCCTAACTTTTCATGAGCCAAACTTAAGGCCCCAGGTATATGGTCTCGGGTACCTGAGACAGCCCCCGCCCCCCGCCCGAGCAACTTTAAGGTGATTCCCTAGTTTTGCATTGCGCATCCCTACTGCGCACGATTTTTGCGTCATTAGCGCGCGCGTACAAAACGTAAGACATTTACCTCAAACTAAGCTCAATAGCGGAACAAATGCTCGTTTTCTCTTAAACGAGCACGGTGACCCCCACTTTTTATTTTATAAATTCAATGAGAGCAATATCCTCAGTAACTGAGAAAAAAACTGGCAGAAATCTATGGCTACTTTTTTGGCAAATGGAATATATCATCACCATCATCATCACCATCATCATCATTTATTTCTTACTAAAAACATTTTACAGTTGGACTGGCCAGCGGATAGCTATGCTAGTCTAGGCGGACCAGTAAATCATTAGTAGACGTAGTAGGCCCAACAGAGCAAGTCCAAATTATGTTTCCTTTAAAGGATAAAAATATTACTTAATAATGCAGGGCATTTGAAGCCATTTTTTCTGGGACGTAGACGGATAAAAAATCAAAGAAGTCGAACTCTGTGTGATATAACATGCCCCATGGGAAAATAATTGCGCTTATTTGTTGCGCACGGAGATCACCAAAAGTCACCTTAATAACCGTATTTGTCAGCATTGTGGCGTGAAAACAAGCACGGTGACCCTCTATTTTTATTACGTTTTTAATATCTCCTTGTCTTGTAACATCAACGTACCAAGTTTCATCGGAAATCTATGGTGGGTTCTTTTACTCGGGAATCTCCTTAAGGAGCGTTTATATGTGAAAACGTAGTCCCTGTAGCCCGAGTCAAAGTCGACCCTGCATGATTATTAATAACCCTTATTGATTAAACATACTGCAAAATATCCCTCTTTCTTTGAGTTTCCCTTGGTCCTGGGACCACAATTGGTTTTGCCGAGTTACCGAGGTTGTCTCGAGTACCAGAGACTCTATAAATGGGGCATAATACGTTAAATTAAGTACATGAAAACAGCTAATTGAATTTGGAACGATTCAGCTATTCTTCTCGCCTAGCTCACCCGGGAATTTCGGCTTTGGAACGGCTTCGATTCCGAACTCGAACTTTTCAGTGCCGAACCTAATACATAAATTATTATAACATATAATATTTTACCAGCAGTTTTCACTTTGCCAATAAATCGTTGTTATTTCGATGCGTTTAGGTTCAAACTAAATAACGTTCGGCGAATTAAGTTGGATTTCTTAATAAACAGGTGTACTTTTGGTGATTAAGGTCGGTCTAAATTCGTATTAAGTTTGGCTCATGAAAAGTTCGGCGTCTGAACTGGGCCAATTATCTCTTGAATTTCAAAGCAAAGTAATTTTACCTCTGAATCTTATAAGATTTCCTGGCGCTCATTCTAGCATCTCTTTGAGCTTGGTGTTCTGTTCTTCCACTGTAAAAAATGTCAAGTACAAAGCTGGTTAACCATCTCCTCTCCCCTAATTTATCTTATCTCTGAAGAGAAGTGGCCAGGATAAGATTTCAACAAGAGTAAAATGTATGGATCTGCATGTTTAAGGTAGCTGGTTTGTACAAACAACGAAACAGTAGTATAAACAAAATGCAATGCATTGCTTATAGACTTATAATACTGTTACGATAGCAAAAGCCTTGAATGTAACGCTTCTATTTTGTAACGTTAATAAGAACACTGTCCCGATAATGCAAACAGTGTAACGCTAGTACAAACAAACAGTCACGTAAAACAGACACTGCAACATTGGTGCACAAACCTGAATCTGTAGCGAGAGCCAAACTTCAAGAAACTCGCAGTTCTAGTTGGCTTATTGGTTGGTTTCACTAATCTGTAACAAAAGGAAAAAAAAAGATTGTTAGCAATTGCCGTAAATCCTCGAATTAGCACTCGGGGCGCTTATTCGAGGGAGGCACTTAATCGAAAGGAGGGCTCATTTATGTTTTTCTGAAATCGTTGTCAGATTTTTTTAACATATGTATGTGTCAGAAGGATTCTGGCTCTCTTGAAGAACTACAATCCCTTTCGCTGGTCTAGACCTGCTGTGCAGAGCTGGTTGAGGGCAATTCCAAGGGGCGCTTATTTGAGAAGAGGCGCTAATTCAAGGATTTACCGTAATTAGCGAAATTAAATTCTGTAAAATAGCAGTTTTTAAAGGTTTTGCAGGATCAAGTTCTTGTGATTCCAGCAAGTCATTAAACTTGGAATTAGAACATTTTCAGAACACTCTACATTTTATAATAATGTTAAAGTCTTTAACTTTATATTGTTTACATGCTTCCAACAGAAACAGTATTAAGGTACAATTTACTTTCTTGGCACCTTTTTCTGCAGGGGAATCTGAAAAAAGGGTAACATTTCCTCGGAGTATAATATATGAAGAGTGCCTTCAACTCCAATAGCTTTCATAAACAATTATTGGATGAGGTTTTTGTGATATCCGGAATAATCAAGGTCGAGGTAAGTGTTATCAGCCTCAGCCTTTGGCTTTGGCTGATAACACTAACCGAGACCTTGATTATTCCGGATATCACAAAAACTGAATATAATTATTGTTTTATTTTTCATTGTTTTGAAGAAAATAACAACAGATGCATCATCGCAGCGATCACAGTTTATTTTCGTCGTGTGCAGTTCCTTCGCCACTTTTGTGGATCTTTCAGTATTTTCCGAATCTTTATCTTCAAGTAATTTCTCAATTTCTTTCTGGGTCGATGAAGCGAATCGAGAAGCCATTGTTACTTCGCTGTCTGTGAACTTGACATTGCTGTCCGTGAACTTGACATTGCTCTTAGAAATCAAGCATTGCGCACGCAACCTACAGATTATTCACTAATCTGTAGGTACAGATTAGTGAATATTCTGTAGGTTGCGCTGTTTCCCAGAATTAACTGTAGACTTTTAGCCAATGAGAAGACAGATGGTGACTATAATGTATAATAATAATTATAATAATTACAGCATCACCTGAAGAATGTATGGTGTTCAATGGCGCTCTTCCAGAGGTGCTTAGCATCATGGGAACTGAGACAGGTGAATGTATAGCTTTCTGTGTGTTTTGAATTCTGGGAAAAAGGTCCGCAAGGCGTACAAAATGGTAAGTAAT
>CM042752.1:222873-237149 GCA_022496165.2 Catalaphyllia jardinei
TGAATTCTGGGAAAAAGGTCCGCAAGGCGTACAAAATGGTAAGTAATAGCAGGCAAATAACAAACATCAAAGCAAGTAATGGCTATTCCCCCAGGAAAACAGAAAGATGACCAGCCAATTAAACAAAAGATCACGCTGTAGAAACTAGCAATCCAACAAGTGAGCAAGAAGACATTGCTTTTGAGAAAAACTTGTCTCCTTGAATTTTGTTTGCATCACAGTAATTTGAAAGGAGATTTTACTATTTCTTCGACTTTCCGTCACTCAGTGTGCAGTAACAGTACTGTTATAAATCCAACATTCAACATTATCTCAACTTTAGAAACCCAGTCCTCACAAACTCATACCTCTTGGTAGTCCAAATGAAACCTGCTTTTCTTAAATGATATTTTCGTTATCTTCTTCCTGGAGGAGTGAAAACAAATGCACTGATTGAGCTTAAATTTGTTAACATTATGAATCTGCTAATACAAACATTTTTTTCAAATATACTCATCCTGTTCCATTTGAATACTTACCAAGGAAAAATATTTCTCCTCTCTTTATCCTTGATAAGCAAAACACCACGGGGAGTTAGACCTAACTGACACTCCACTTTATTTTCCCCCTGAAAAGAATGTTCAAAGTTCAAATAGTAACATAATTATTGTTTACCAATGCAAATAGCTCAATTTCAAGTACTGAAAGGAGTAACAAAAACAATTAGACACAAGAGTTAAAAATATCTTTGGAATCTCAATGGAGGTTATCAAGTTCAGTTTTACCAGAAGCATATACGCTTCTGGTTTTACAGCATGTGACATTTCACTGGGCTGTCTTAAAGTTTAAAGTCAGTCATAGCCTTGAACCCTAAATGACAGCTATGTTTCACAACAAAACAACTCCCAATAACTTTTTTGCTAAATGCTGGGATTATAATGATTTAAAAGCCTGACAGATTGCTTACCACAACAGAATGCATATCAACACCATAAAACTCCATGTTCTTTACAATCTTCAGAAAGTTAACCTCGCACTCAGCAGGGTTTAAGCCTCTAAAATCAAACAATAATAAAATGTTTATACACCCTTTTAATAAGTCGTGGTGCCATTTTGAATATTAAATTTATGATGTCATTCGTGGAAAGTAAACCTGTCACCTTGCGCTGACTTCATTACATTGATCACTGGTCATCGTCTAAAGAAGAGTAGACGAAAATAGGCAGTCAATGACTGCATGTAGCTACTGCTGATATCATTTAGATCACTGCAGTAAAACAAATCATATTGCAATAAAAGGGGTTATAAAACAAGCTAATACGAAAACGTTTCTGCACTCGTAGCTTATTAAAAACATGCCGACTTGTTTGAGTTGTTTCTTGCACCGCGCAAAATATGCCGATCTACAAATTTGTAAGATAAGGCTCTCTGTAGTTTGAATTTAATATCTTACCTCTAAATTAGTCGGCTTTAGATAAAGGCTGCAGAAAAAAAAACACCGTGATTTTGAAGTAAAATTTATCAGGAAAATTAAAACTTCGATTGTGCAGGTAATTGTGCGAGATTATTGACGGGCCCATGTTTTTGCTAAGCAGGAAATTCTGCATTGACAATAGTACTGCCCAATTTATTTCACTAGTAGTTCAAATATACTTAGCAGGCTTAGCAATCGCCAATTCTTTTGAAAAAAAAACTGCGTCTGACTGCTAAAGAAAATCATGTTGCGTGACACGAACTAGACAAGTGAAGCCAAAATAATAGCAAAACAGACTGCCGCATCTTCGTTTATAAATGAGCTCCTTTTTAAGAATACTCCTGCCTTGATTCAATAAAAATATGTAGCCTGATTATTTCTTCCCAAACTGCGTTAGGAGTCCCAAATTCTCTGAAGTTATTTACTTACTTGAAAGTTTATGCAAATTATGTGCAATGTAATTTGACTCATTGTTATTAGACTGTTGTTTTCACAAGTGAGTTTAGTCCAGTTTATCATGATTCATCTTGGTTATCTCGAAAGAGATTATTCGCTCTTCAGAGGAGTTATAACTCTTGAAAAGGGTTCAAGATCACAGCACGGCAGATATGGCTGCATAATTCACCTGGATCGCCACGACCAGTAAACAAACTCCGAACAATCCTGACAATTTCTGCTAGCATAGGCACAGCCAGAAAGTGTTTTTAAAATACTACATACATGCATACCCGGCAGTCTGAAGTTATTCTAGAATTTCCAAGGAAAAACTCCTCCAGTCCTCCTAAAAACTGTATATCTTTGTTAAGATATGTCAAGCGATTTTGCTATGTCCGATTACCAGTCGAGCAAAACCGAGAGAACACCTACTTCATAAATTCTTGTATTCATTCATTCATCCCGAACACTGGGTCAATTTCTATTCAATTATTCGTCACAAGGACCGAATAGTTCCAAACTTGGACACTCTACTTACTTACTTACGCACTCGCCAGCATTCTGACTACAGCTGCTAAGCAGTAGTAGCCACAAATAGTCAGTATATTTCTTAGCACCTTATAAATATCACCCAAGATAAAACTGAGAATGGTCGCAATTGTGCCGTTCCTTCGTGTAATTCGTATGGGGATTTATTCGACAACAGCCACAAGAGGAATGTGACTTATCACAACATACCAAGTGCACCAGAACTGAAGACATGGATCCAACGTAATGAAATCAGCCAAAGATGACAGGTTACTTTCCGCGAATGACGTCATAAATTTCATATTCAAAATGGCGCCGCGACTTATTAAAAGGGTGTATATGTCTATGGGCTTCTGACTCCTTGACAGATTATCCATATGGCTTATTTCTATTCTTTGTTGTCATCAAATCATAATAAAGGATAAAGAATAAAGAGTTAATTGCTGGGCTGTGCTGTGAGCATGTTAGGATATAAATTAACATCCCACAAGTTAAAAAGGGTTTTAGGTGTACATAACATACTTACATCAGGGCTTTGTGTTTCTTTTGTATCTCTTTCTCTAATTCTTTGGTCTTGAATAAAAAAAAATTAACAAATTCAATAAAAAACTAAATATATATGTGAACCACATTGATTCTCTGTTTCATTATAAGGTGGCATGTCCAGACATACCTGATTTGGAATAAACTTAAACTCTGTTATGTATTCTGTTGTTTTCTCGTGGAGTTCTGGATCAAAGTCTCCTAGGTGAGCTGCATGGAAGGAGATCAATGAACACATCAAGATCATACACTGTTACTGATTAACATAACCTTAACTACACTACCTATCAAGCAAGAGTGAGGTCCACGCAGGAAAATATCACACCGAGACTTTCCCATGAAGTAAGTGTTAGCGAGGTTGATTTGAGATTTTCCCATAAAGATCAAACATTCAAGAATAATAATTACAATTATATTTTTAATTTTTGGCTTACAAAGACAGAACGTTTGCTTTGTTTTTGCAGGCACATAATCAACCTGTGAAAATTACAGGAGAACAACCCCTTAGAATTAGCCAATCAGAATACCGGTAAGCATTACATCTGCTACAAACACAGGCCACATATATGTAATAACCCAACTAATGTTTTCTCTGAAGTACATATCACATCTAGCTTACTTAAAGAAACACAGAAAAAAGCAAGCCTTGAACATCTCTAATCAAATACTTCAAGAAGTGAAAATACAGAAAATCATCTAATATATTAGAAAATGGAGAAATATCTACTGTAGCTAAATAAACAACAGCCTCCATTTTGTATGAAAATATACTTGGATATTCGTCCACGGACATTGTCTGTTCCAAAAACTAACAGTTTTCTGAAAGCGTAGCTTGAGGAAAACTGAGAGCTTCAAGGAACAGATAATGTCCAAAGACAAATATCCATGCATTTTTTTTTTTTATTTCCTTACATAACTTTATTAATTTACAATACTGTGAACATTTTTCGTATCAACCCTAGTTATTCACACTTCTTAATATTCATATACATCATAGTATAGTGTACTATGCGAACAATTACAATAATATCTTGCGTAATTACTTACATTATAACATATATTGTGGTGAAAGGGCTAGGATAAATATTAAAATCATTTTTAATGTTATTCGAGAAGGTAGAGAATGATGCAAATTTGCTGGAGCGCTCTTTTTTTTATATTTTCTAGAGTTTTTCTATTTTGTATTTTAATAAGAGTTTGTTTACAAAGTCTCCAAGAAAAATTGGTTTGTCGTGTAATTTACAACTATAAATATAGTACCTCATGGATAGCATCGTGTAGTTAAATTTCTTTACTAGCTCTTTATTATACGAACTCTTGTCTGGGCGAAAACGTTTTTCTTCAATGATTGGGTTGAACTTTGAATTATTTCTTGCATTAAACCATTTAATGACCTCAGTTTCGAAGGAAATTACGAACCGACAATCTTTGAATGAATGGTCAACGGAATCTTTTTCTCCACAGTATAAGCAATCATCATCTGGTTTGATACCAAAACGGCATAGCTCTTTTTTAGTAACTATAATGCGATGAATCAGCTTAAACTGAAATTCTCTTAACTTGGTTTCTTTGCATAGATTTTTTAGGGAGGTAAATGCTTTTCTCCAGGAGTCTTCATTCATATGCATAGATAGATTCTCGTTCCATCTTCTAGGACCTGTATGTTCAGCAGTATGGGTCTTCACATTTAGTAGTTTGTAAAAGTCAGAGGTTTTGGCCTTATTTAAGACGAGCTGAGTGGATTCATTAAGTTGGATGGTAAAGTCTTCAGTGGAATATAATTCCTCTTTGATTGGATCGCTGAGTTTGGCTTTGTTCAGTAGATCTTTTGGAATAGCACTTATAACCTGATAGTATTGAAGAAAGTTTGATTTGCAAGAATATTTGTTGTTAAATTCCTGATACGACAATATATTGCCGGCATCGTCGAGAAGATCTTGGATGGATAAGATACCCTTGTTAAACCAGTCCCTTAAAAACAGTGGTTTGCCTTCTATAAGTATCTCTTTATTATTGAACAGAATTAAATCCTGTGCTTGATCAAAAACATAAAGATTCCTCAATTCGTTGAAATACATTAGAATACTTTGATAGAACGAGGGCAAAGTGTTGAGGTGTTTTGGATTATAATTACACCTTAATAAGAAATTTAGTCCTCCTAATTTGTGTAAACAATAGTCTGGCACTGTTCTCCAATTTTGTCTTCCAGGAGACAGGAGTCTAGGAATCCATGCTAGTTTAAGAGCCTTAAACATGATCTCTATATCTATCATGCGTAATCCACCTTTCTCCAGGTCCTGATACAGTCCGGATCTTTTAATTTTATCTCTTTTGTTTTTCCAAAGAAATTTAAATAATTTTGTTTTCACTAAGTTTGCGAAACCTTCAGGAATGTTGAGGATCGAGGATGAGTAAATTAGTTGTGACAATCCAAGTGATTTTAAGATCATCACTCTACCAAACAAGGTAAGATCTCTCGCTCTCCACATGTCAAGTTTTGTTTGCAGTTTTCTTAGTTTAAGATTGAAGTTCCATTCAATATTTCCTTTCTCATCATAAGAGACGTGTATTCCTAAAATTCTAACCGGGGTCCGAAGCCATTTTAGCTGTAGAGGATTGAGCTTGTTTTTCTCCCACTTTCCCAGCCAAATCCCTTTGGACTTTTTAATATTTAGATTTAAACCAGCTAGTACTCCAAAATCTCCAACTGTTCTTAGTGCATTTTCAACGGAAGTCAAATCCGCACAAAACAGGTTTGTATCATCCGCGAATTGACTCACTTTAATTTCGTTTCCAAATATTTTGATGCCTTTTATGCTTGGATCTTGTCTGATCTTATTTGATAATATTTCTACCGATAGAACAAATAGGTAAGGTGAAAGGGGACATCCTTGTCGCACGCCCCTGGACGGTTTGAACCAATTCGTAGTATAGCCATTATTTATTGCTGCACTCTCGATGTGTGTGTAGAAAGTGCTTATCCACCGCTTAATGCTGGTTCCAAAGTTAAAGATGTCAAGGGTATTCATCATAAAAGACCACTCTAGAGAATCAAAAGCTTTCTGGAAATCTAGCGAAACTAAGATACCGGGTGTGTTGTGCGACTTCGTATACTCCATGATGTCAATAATTAATCTGATGTTTTGCCCAATATACCTGCCTTTAATAAACCCTGTTTGATCCGAGTGCACCAGTTTTGGAAGTAACGATTCTATTCATTTGGCAATGACCTTAGTTGCCACTTTACAATCCACATTTAGTAATGTAATTGGGCGCCAATTGGATAATTCTAACAATGATCCATCTTCTTTTGGAATTAAGGTATCCATGCATATTTCTGTGCCAAATGGAGACTATTATGTTTATTATCCTTCATAAAAAATTTATTGCAACACAGGCAGGTTTTGAAAATTGTGTAGTTCCAGAAAATATCCATACCCCCACCATGGAGAGAATTTCACACAAGCCCCCACTCCTCCCCGGAATTTCCATTTTTGACCAATAAAATAACCCCCACCCCACCCTGCCAGAATTTCCACTGCTATTTTGTACACCCCCATGCCCTCTGGAAAAATATTCTTGGCAAGAAAGTGCATTAAAGTAAAGTAAACACTCCAAACATTTAGCCATATGCATTGCAAAACACTGATATCTCTGAAACAAAAAAAGATATTTCAAAAAGAAAAATGCCATTCTTCTGTATTTTGAAAAGTCTATCAGAAATTATTTTTCACTTCATACGCACTTTAAAGGGCTCTAGAAATCAAGTGTGTTGTAAAAACTACTTCATACAGACTCCTAAGCAACTTACACTGCAAACTGTAACCAGTCAAGTCAACACCAATCTTTAGTGGAACCTCTAGCCTGTAAAAAAAGACATTTTACATTTCACAACTTAGTATTGCATTTAGTGTCAATGTCTTGCACAGTCTCTCTTAAAATACCATTAAGCACCTCTTTCTCTTTTTCTGTGTAAAGAATTATTTTATTACTTACTTTCCTTTGGATATGTCTTGTTTGATTTGTAGGAAGAAATGGTACCTACAAAATAAGAAGACAGTAAACTGTCAGCAGTCAGTAAAGTTTGAATCCGCCAGAAATTTTACTCCATGCTTCAACACTACTTTCTCATTGTTTAAATTCTAAGGCTCTGTAAACAAGACTCGCTTTCTTGACTTGTTGATAAATCTTGAAAACTGGCATTTGCCTTCACCTGGTAAGTTCCTCTGTCAGGTCCTGTGGTTCTGCAGCATAAAACCTTACCCTGAAGTGTAACGTGAAAGGTGGACCAACTAGAAACACAAATCATTAAAAGAAACTGTAGTCTGATCTACTCACTAAAACTAAAGATAAGCTAAATAACAAGATAAACTGAAACACGTGGTTAGAAATAGCAAGACAAACTGAAGTTCATTTTCAGATAAAGCATGAGACTGAGAAGCATGGATAGTCCAAGAAGTTGTATTTTGAGTAAAATTATCTAGGACTTGTCATGTTTCTGAAAAAAGTTAACACAGGTCATGAAAAAATTAATTAGGCACATTCTCATTTTGCAGCTGTACAATAAATAACCACACTGCTTTTCCTACAATCAAACTTTGATTCTTAACTCATCCTTGGCACATCAAAAAAAGGGCATGGCAAAGGTCATAATGTTAATTGTTACATCTCAGCAAATATTTTACAGTAGAATAATTAAAAACTATTCACCAAAGTTTACTAATTAGAATTTTTTTATCTATTAATTAAAAATCTTCCTTTTCTGTTGCCATGGCGACAGCTAGAGGAGTATTGACTTGGATTGAGTTACACATCCTTATGAAAAGTATGTTTATCCTACGAAAAAAGCTTTTTTCTAAAGTTGGACAAAACGAGGCCATTTTGACTTGAAATTGTATGATTATGCGATGTCATCATGTATGCCACATTGAAACATCCCACTTGAAACTAGCCATGTGCTTAGGTAATTATCTCTGGCTTTATGTTCCCATATGTCAGTTGAAACAGAAATAATCTGATTTAGTCTCGTCTGCTAAATCACAGGGCATGCCCAGTGTGAGTAAAATTGTTCTTATGGAGGAAGATGAGGACCTTAATTTGTAACTATCCTTACCAGGTACAATTAAGTTTTAAAAAAATGACATCACATAAATTTCCTTACTTCTGACTTGTTTCTTGATTTTCTTCAGTGGATTTAGCCAGTGCTGCAGAGAAAAACAACTTGTTTGCATGTGACAAGAGGCTAAGATTAAAACACTCTAAAATGGTCAAGAATTTACATGTATCATATGAAGAGTACCATAACCTTTTTTTTGTTTCCACTGAAGAGAAGTTGTGTGAGGGTATTTTCATTTTTGATCACTTTGTAATTTTTGCGACACATACATTGCCCAAGTTTTAGGTCAAGATGGCTGGATAAAGGTCCTATTTTTGTGTGTGTTTATGGCATGATACAGAGTCAAGGCCCAATTAAACACCTTGCATACCGTTGGCGCGCGGTAAATTTGAATTGACCAATCAGGATTCAGCAGGTGGGAAAACTTTTAGTGTTCTCATGTTAATGTAAGTTGACAGGAAAAGCATTGAAATCAAGCACCTTTCTCATTGGAGATTGCCTTAAATATTCACTTAAGGAGATTTACAATTCCCAAAACCATATCACATTGCAAAAACTGAAAAATATGAAACATCTTTTGTCTATCTCGTTGAGTGTCCCCATGTAGGATAATAGTAGTCTTATTTTGAACAAATTGTGCTGTTCGTGGTCAAATTAAACCCCGAATTCTCTAGTTAATTATTAAAGGAGGCCAAAGCAACTTTAGAATGGTCTTCATTTTAGCTAGCGCCGAAGAAAAAGGCTATTTTCGTGTCGTTTCGGTAGGACACCTAAGCTTTGACTGCCGCACGTACTGCGGGCTCAGCCACCGTATGCAAGGCAGTCAACCCCATCTTGCCTGCTCTGGTAGCCAATCACAGTGCAGGACTCAGTTAATCTTGCCCACGCATTGCGCTAGTCATATAATTACAGATCATACTGTTTTTTTACTGAACATGTTTCCCATACCGAGACTTGATGTGTGTCCATAAACTGAAGACCAAAGTAGTCTTTTTCAACCAGATCGAGGTTCTTGAAAACAAGGTCAAGGAGTTCTTGTCCTTTGGCCTTTTTCTGTTGAAATTCAAACAAGTCACAGTCAAGTTAAACTTTGTAAAGTGCTGTAATTTTAATATGAACAACAATGCTTTTGAAGTTCATTTTCTAATGAAGACAAAACATGTTTTGGACGAAACATAATCAATCGTCAGTTGTATAATAAGAAATACACCCAAAATGTCAAGTCTAGGTGGTCGCGCTTATGGGAGGTCAAATGAGAGCTTAGACCATAATGGGTCAAAATTTTTCCTCATTAGAATATGGCAACTGCTGAGACTTAACTCATGCGCCAATGCCAATACAATGTTTTATTCATGTAAAAGTCAATTTCAAGAAAATGATCTGGTTCTAATTAACATTGAGCAATGTCTGTTTCTTATACTAGCTAGGGATATGATAATATTATTATTCAATTTTTGCTCTATTACCTGTCAAATGGTTGCTTATACAATGTAGGAGATTAAAAACAAAGGAAAATCTCAACTTTTTAGCTTTAAAAGTGGTTGCAGTTACTTAAGAGAGGTGGGCGCTTCCAAATAGATCTGACTTGAAAAGTATTGGTATTTTGGAAAACTGGTGAGAAGTGGTCGCAAAGGAACAATCAATTGGAGCACAGGCCATAAACTGATCACAGTTTTCCAAGTGTTTAATGAGTAAGTCAGGTGAACATGAGTTCTAACCAATACATAGGATGGCTGATTTATTGCTGCAAGCCGCAGGCATGCAGCTTATTAATCCTGGGTCACAGTCAACATAATTCACCAGTCATTTGAAACCCCTGCACTTGCGTAAAAAGTGAATGCAGCACTGAGGAAAAACATTCACCCCCCCCCCCCCAACCCCGAAATTGAGTGATGCATTCACTTTTTACGCAAGTGAAAGCAAGTGAAGTCTCCGGTCCCAGGGGACAACAGTGAGTGGTGCTTTCCCCCACCCCTACTATTCCATACACATGTGTTACTCCCATTATAAAACAACTTATTATTGCCGAGCTTAACACACAGTTAAAAGACACTGTTGGCAGCCATGAAGTAAAAACATTAATTTCTGAGCGGCCAGCAAATAAGTTGCAAAGGCTCCTCAATGCAAAATGAATGTCAAAATATCTTTATTGTAAAAGTAGTTTCATTGATACTTCTGGATAAATTGACAATGAGACACAACAGACAACTAGTACAATAGTGTTAATTGCACATATAATAGCAGAATTGAAATTGTTTCACCTGATTGAGTTAAGTCATTTTGATGATTGCATATAATGTGATCTCACTTGCTTATTTGAGTTGTTACTTTAGGCTAACTGTAGTGCTAAGTTGACTCACTTGGAGTTAAAAGTCGATTTTCAACCTGCAACCTGCAAAACATACCTGCCCCTGTCCAGATGTACGTTCCACTATAACGAAGTGACTGCCCCGCTTATTCCCCGGGTAGGGGATGTGAAGACTGTGACTTCCAGCGAATTCCCCACCTACCAGGGAAGCAACATGGGGTGTATCTGACGTGAAACCCCCCCCCTCCCCAATCACCCGCTAAGGCCTGAATGGGGGGGACTGCAGGGGTTTCAAATGACTGGCACATAACTTTGATGCTGCTTTCATATGAATTCATATACTATGCTACAATACTTATCAGGTTTCATCCTAGACTTTCTGAAAAGTCCTTCGTCTTGTTTGTTCAGTACCTGCCAGATGAAGGACTTTTCATACTTGACTGGCACCAATTTTAGCGACCCAAAAACAGGTCGCTGTGCTTTAACCAATCAGAGGTCCCCTAGATATCCCTCGGGGACTGAATTGTCGAACTATGCTGAACGAAACGTGACTTGCGGTTAAATTAAATATGGGATCAATTGTGAAACCTTAAATTAGAGAAGCTTCAAAGGCCATGCACACGGTATATCAATCATATATTGCGTATATTGCAGTATATAGTGATTACCAGAAGAAAACAGTGGAAGCTCATCTGTTTGGAAGAAATGTGTTTGTTTCTGCACTAACCGGAGCTTGGAAAAGTTCAACTTTTGAGGTAGCTAGAATCTTCCAAATTACAGTTTTGTCTTCAGCATGAAATGTTTGTTAAAAGTAAACAACAATCTTACAACAAGCTTTGGTCAATTTTCGTTTAAAAATCACTTTAGTACAGAGTAAACAAATTTGCTCTTTGGATTGACTTCCAAATGTAATCTGAGACACCAGTTCCAAGTCATGCCACTCCTCATTTTTGGCACGAAACGCAAATGAAAACCCTTCAAGCGAGACAAGTCGACCTCTCACAACTACGTCGCTCGCTCGGCCGCTTCGCAGCCTAACATATTCTACCCTGAAATTTATGAGGTCGACTTGTGGCAAGTCTAGTTTCATCCACAACCACAGAACTTCAATATCTGTAAAAATTTATTGTATTATTTACAAGATTTCAAATAGTGCCTGCCAAACAAACCTGTTCCAGAAAGAAAGAACCCACAACATTACAGAACGATATATTCCTAGGTATTGCTTTTTCTTTGTTAGAAAAAACAATATTTGCACTTATGACTCCTTGGTCCTTTAGGCAATACAGGAAATTAGGGCAAAACTTTAATACTTCCACGTATAATATTACAGGAAGGACTTTTATGCCATTCACTGATAATACACAGATGTCGCATCTGTCTTCCCACAAACATTCTCAATGATGCTAGGAAGAAATAGTCTCCTTTGTAGCCATTTTTGGAAAACTGGGAATGAAATGGATCTTCATTTGAGATCATTCAAAGAAACACACAAATAACAGTTAAGCTTTGGATGGTAATTACAAATTATTGGCAATTGTTTACCAATATAATGAGAAACAAAAACAAATTAACTGTGATTCTCGGATCGTTATCTTCGAGATAACTGGAATTTGTCCCTGTTAGTGTTCAATTGTAGTGAACATATATAATTGCAACTTGTGTCATGTTATGTAACTACAGCGGATGTCAGTGGGTTTACAAGGTTAAACATGGAGCCATGTCTTACAATAAACTGAAGTAACGAATCAAATCAACACTACAATCCCAACAGGCGGATCTGACCATAACAAGCGAGTTTTGACACATTTAAGGTGACTAAACGTAAGCTAAATCCAAGAATTATTAAATTTTTCGCCGGAACGCCCCACAGAGAAATCTATACGAAAGTTTAAGGTTAATCTTACTCCCGCACTCATCCCGCATTCATTGTTATTTTGCTATTATTCAGGTTAAACACGGCTAAATACACAAAAATTGTTTTCAGCTAGGTGATGTGATCACCTGCAGATATAAGCTTAAACTGAAACATTAAGCGTAAAGATGCCTAACTGAATTCAAAAGGACGCATTCTAATAAGGGAAACAATTCATAAAATAAGCTTATATTACTTTAATTTCAATTACATTAAGATTTTATCTCATAAAAGTAGATCCCAAAAGCTCACAAAGAGTATTCTGTTTTGTCTAACTACAGCAAATATTAGCTTTTTCTAGAATATTCTTTTCCAGACTAAACGATGCATTAAGAAACTGGGAAACGTACGCGTTTTTACTGACGGAAATTGATCATAGTCCGCATTGAAATCATAAAACAAACCATTTTAGTAACAGGTCAAAGTATCGCTCTAGAAACATTCAACTGCTCGTGTTCACATCAGGTATTCATTATGGTAAAACTTACATGTAAATTGAACGAGAGGTCACTGCCGTCAAGCAAAACGATGACATAGTCCAACGCATGTTTGTCCTTCTTTTCTTCTTTGTCTTTGCCGAATCGCCTGCGAAATCTTCTGCTCAACCTGTACATGATGGAGCACGGTCAAAGTACTCGGTTTCTTTTCAGTTCAATTAATAAAACACGGCTTCCGAACCGGCCACTTCAAAATAAAACCGTCGATTTCACATTGCTCAAATGTAATGAATTTGTGCATTGGTCACATTCCTCTGATTCCAAACCACATGAGCCCGCGAGATCTACTAGTTCGGAGAGGAGTTGTTCGGATGTATTACTGATTTAGGCTGTCATCTTTCTCTTTGTTATTCATTATCACCAAGCAAAAAATCCTAAGCCATGAAATATGACTTATTTATCCAACTTTCGGCAGAAAAAGTAGTTTCTCTGACTCAATAAAATTCCAACAGAAGAAACAACCCGAGACGACCCGACAATCCTCGACAATTCATCACCTTGGTACCAGTTTCCCCCAAAAAGGCGCCTGGACGCTGGACGCCTGTGATATGTTCCTTTTGAGACAGATGGATTCGCTTCTAGATGCTGTGACATTTCTTCTGTCTAGGATTGAGGTAAATTGTTTGCTATAAATTTGCAGTAAGTGATGTAAGTGCTTCAACATATTTATCGTCAATCGACGCGTCTCAAACGTTAAAATATTCAAGGTTTTTTGCGTAATTCTCTTGTGTTGCGTTTAATTTTTGTTCAAATAGTTAGAGGCATAATTAATTTGTATTAACAACAACTTTTTTTCAGTGTCTAAAGTACTAAAGGATGTGGCTCCTGTACAGCACAGGCGCCAACTGGGGACACTTATTGCAATCACAATCCTAACTAACCTACAATGTACAATTAATTAAATTACTTATAATAACAAATTACCAAGCTAAAAATGTAGTTACAAATAACGTTCTTCAAAGCACATCGACACATGTAAATAAAGTGGCCGGGTATTCTGAAGTTGCTTCCAAATAACAGAAAAATTAAAGGAAATCTGGAAATAAGACAGATAACTTTCGGTAGCTAGCTATAGAGATCAGACAATGAAACCAAAAACATCAAAACTTCGAAAAAAAACGTGGCAGATGCATGACTCAGCACCCTAGCTAGATTTAAATTTACTTCCTATAAGCTTGATATATAGCTGGAAGCTAAATATTATTCAGATTGAAACAATCCCCCCAACAGCAATAGTTCATTGCAGGCAAATGTTTGAAATTATTAATGTGACTTTACACATTTTCACACATCTACACCCATAACTGTCAGCAACAAGATGCTTTTCCAGATAATGCAGACATTTTACAATACATCGACATGCTAAGTTACATATTAAAATTATTTCTTGCCAGATTACTATCAAAACAGTACACTTTGCAGCATGTTTGCCTTTCTTGCAAAGTATTTTGTTGTTTGCTTGCTTGCTTGATTGATTGATT
>CM042752.1:259830-269830 GCA_022496165.2 Catalaphyllia jardinei
CCAAGCCTCGGAACCACGTTAGAATTATAATTTATCGATAATGGCTTATTATCACATAAACGGATTTAATTAAAGTCAACGTTTTATCAATTCAAAAGACTGATTAGATGCCTCTTGAGTTCTATAACAAATGTCTTAAAACAAAGCTGGCAATGAAAATTTGATAATCTGCTTCCATTAGCAAACTGTTGGGTGCCTTGGCAAAGAACCAGTTACAACGTTATTTTGGCAGACAAATTATTTACCCCCAGTCCAGGAACAAATTGACCCAAAAAAGCAGAACTCGGTCTAGATCATTCAGTCATTTTGTTCGGGGATTTTTTATGGTGTTGGTACTTGCTTGGAACCACAGAATGTGTGAGACCGTTTCAGTGACCTACAAGATAACGTAGCTGTGGAACGTTCGGCACGAATCAAAGAAGATGCCGTCAATTCCCTCTCAAGCTTGGATTGTGTTGCAAAGTCCGTACTGAGGAGTATCAAGTGAGTAAAGAAGACTACCATTGACTCCGGCGGAAATATTATATGCCGGGTTGAATGTCCTAGAATTAATTGCAGAGGAAACTCCACTCGGACACCTTAAAATAAAAAAACGTTCAGTCAATAAAAAATTATGTTATTCACCATTACATCGGCGTCATGAAAAAGAAATATGGGTTATTGACCAAGCAGGAGGTCAAGATGCCTGGATATTGGCCAAGTTCTTTTTTTTATTTTATTTTTTTATTATTATCTTTTTATTGGGTCTTTATGTTCCGAGACGGAGTCAATGGCCAAAGACACGCAAAAAGGAACGCGGCCAATGCCTAGCAATCTTGACCGAACAAGCTTAGTTAATGATAAAGGATTTCGTAATATCTGGGATAAAGAACGGCAGAAATTGAACTTCGCATAATCTGGTCCGAGCAGGCAAGATAGCGCCTTGCCGCGGCTCGCTCGCTCGGGTAGTTAGTGACAGCGCAAAAATGGTTGTTTCATGTTGGCCGCTGGAGTAAATGATGATGCTTATATTCACAACTATGTACTTATCAGTGCTGAACAGCTCTGTCGAGTCTTTGATCTTTAGTGATGCTTTGGAAAAGATTTAAAAAGCTTTATATCCGAGCATGTATTGGTCCAGCAATACATTAATTTAGAAAACAGTCTTGAGAAAGCATGCGGGCTGATTGGTTAAAAATCGTGTTAGTATAACTCGATGGAGACACAGAACTAGCACGAGCTGTTGACGTAGTCATGGCGCGAGCAAAGAGAATTTACATTTTAATAATCAAAGTTAAAAAGTTTTTTTTCTCTTCTCTCGTCGTGGAGTTTTCTAAAACAAATAGAAAACATGTACTCCGTGTTTGTATCGAGTTATAGAAACATTCGTGAAAGTTTAGGAGAACTCGAAAAAGCTGTGGAAACACTGGCCTGCGGCCCGTGTTCCCACAGCATTTCTCGTTCTCCCAAACTTCCACTCGTGTTTCTATATCTGGGCGATTGACCAAGTGTGAGGTCAAGATGGCTGGATATTGGCCAAGTTCCTTTTTTGCGTGTTTGTGGACCGAGACGAACATAAACTCGCAAAAAAAGAACGAGGCCAATATCCAGCCATCTTGACCGAACAAACTTGGTCAATAAAGGATTTATTATGTGGCCTTAAAGCAAATTTTTCTTGCGGGATACAGCGGGTAGTCCCGAGCGGGCAAGATGGCTCCATCTTGCCCGCTCGGGTAGCCAATCACAGCGCGCGATTTGGGTCATCTTGCCCGCTCGCGGAGCTAGCCATATAATAAAACTCGTCTCAGGCAGCATTTTCGTTTGCGGTCCTTTGCATCATCATGTTTCACTGTCGTTATAGTTCACCACTAAATTTTGCTTTGTCGTCATTGGTCAAAACTGATCAAATGGTACGATCGCGCTAAGGCGACTATCAGACGATAGTGCCCGCTCAGCGGAAGCATTGGCTCATTTAAGGCAGCTTTCTCCGACAGTTTTTTTAGATGAGATGAAAAGAATTCATCGTCCCATGTCCATTTTTGTTAGACGAGAGCAAGAGAAGTATTTTTTAGCCTAAAAACTGCGGTACAATAAAACATCAAGCGGGCGCAGACGTTTCAAGATTCGAGGTTTCTTTACTTTTCAAGTTAGAAGGTTTCTTCTTTAGAAGTCACCAGTTGACAGTCATATAAAATTGTTTATACTTGTATAGATGTAATATCATCTGAGGAAGATACAACGGAAAATACGAAACACCTAAGCGCTCCATAGCGGTTGGAAATTTTGATAAATAAATTCTTGTAGTTTTCAGTTTTGAGGCTACAGGAAAATTTAGTGGTGAACAATATAGACAATAGAGTGTTTATGTCTGGAAACTATCGGTCTGATAGTTGCCCCTTGGAAATTTGATGTTCTTAAAACTAGCAACTATCAGCCGATAGTTCCTCGACAGAAACGCTCTATTGTTTAAATAGAAAGACGATACATGTCTTCTATTTCTTAAACAACATTAATAGTAAAGTAATAGAAAGCCCGGGAAATTACGAGGATTCCGTGATCGCTAATTTCGGCTGAAACTCCAAATATTCTGGCTTTCAACACAGTGAGGCTCGTATAAAGGATGTGGAGATTATGGCTAACTGAAAAGAGGTTAATTTTGATATCAGATTTAAAGTTCACTGATGTATTAAATAAGAATTCCCTGTACAAACACCCACATTGAGCCAAGCACCAAGTTTTAACAGAATTCTTCATAATTCTAAACTTCAACTGTATTTCCTTAATTATAAAATATCAATTTGCTATCTTATAAAAATATATTTATATTATATAATCTGATATTAGTTTCTTGAACATTTGTTTTTTGGACCTTTAGCGTACTTGAAAACATCCGATACGGCTTGAACTTACTCAACTGTTATCCCGCTGTTTATTGAGAACAATCAATTAATCCGCAATCTGGCATTTCTCCATGCTTCAGATGAAGGAAATTATCATCTCCGACTTGTTCACTGGATTTTCTTCGCAGAACCTCTCAACGGATGTTTACTGTTCACTGAGGACAGAAAGAACTTTTTTTTTACTTCTATTCACACAGATATATCAAATGTAAACGTTTGACCTAAAGGCTGCATGGCTTAAATCGTACGAGGAGAACTATTCAACTTAACACTCCTTCTCCAACCACGTAAGGCATTCCAGACACGATCATTTTTTTTTTCAAATGTATACCTCAAGCCAAGCCTTCACACTCAACGGCTTAGCACTTAATTAGTTCAGAAAGCATTGGGTATTAACTGGACGTGTTACAAAGGTTTTCCGTTACAAACCAAAGCACTTATCATTGCCAGCGAGGAGTTTAAATAAATCAAGTCTACGAGAGTATAAAATAAAGCGATGGTTAGTTTTTTAAAATAAAATAAGTTGATCAGTCGAGTACAAAGATCATGTCACAGTTGGGACTGATGGCATTTCACTATTTTTGGCGCATAAGATAAATTAGGAAAAGGAAAAAAAACAACACCTTTACCTCAAGCACGTCTTAATACTAAATTAACTCCAAACTAGGAAATCATTCAACAAATCACCTTTTAGCTGATAACATAAACATAATATCATCAAAAATATCTTTAAAATAAATAAATTTCGGGAATTCTTCAAATTGTATGGGTCGATAACGATTGCTGGCGAGGTGTTGGAGGTCAAATCAAAGCACACCGACTGTTTTTCAGGCAAACTATTTCACTCTCTTAATACAAATGGAATATATTTTCGCGACTTAGCAATTGCGTCAAAGCTATAAATCTGATCTGGAGACAACAATACCAGCTACCCAATGAGACGACTGTTATTTTTGTAAAAAGTCAAGGCAATTTGTTCCTGTTCCAAGAACAGAACTCCATTATATTATGAAAAAGAGAGCGACTTCCCAGTTGAAAATATTTGGAGCATTTCAAGATGTGATATGAAATTTTGTTTGATAGTATGTCAGAGATAAGGTTGGAAGCGGCCAGGGGCGCACCTTCCGAACAATGAGATTGGGTATAACATGTCATCAGTTTATTTCACTTATTGTTTTTATGACATTTATAATCATCATAAATTGCAGCTGATCTTGCCTTAGGTTACTAAATATAAGACCACTGGTGAGTCTAGTCACTCCCCGTACGAGCGCAATCCGAAGAAATCAAACCGGAAAGAAGACTTGATCACGCTGGTAAAATGAACCACACGATGATTTTTACACTTCTCGTCTTCCTATCTTCGCTTAACGGATCGCTGACGTGTCGATTTCACGAACAAAATTTTTCTGATGTCGAGAGGGTCTCAGTGCAAACGTTCAAGAAAAAACTCCTTAAAGAGTTGGGCTTTTCTTCAGTCCCAAATGTTAACAAGATTAAAGTCCCGAAGGTTCCATCGTTTTACAAACGTTTGATCGAAGCAGAAAACAGCAGGCGTATCCATACCACAGAATTGGACGAGGACGACTTTCTTGCAAAAACTAATCAACTATTTCTGTTCCCCCAGCAAGGTAAGGTATAAATTGTAAATTCTGTATCGCCTTTGCCTTTGCTGGTGAATATGTGATTTGCGTTCTGGGCCTAGATTAGCGGACCGTTATTTCCTGAACTTGAGTTTTGCATGCGTGTCTTGAGCTCGTCTCCAGAGCATTCTTGACTTCCAGACACCATTGTCGGGATTCATGTGGCGGAGATCTGTAGCTGATGTAACTGAAGCTGTTAGTTTCAGCTGAACCTACAAGTTTGAGCAACACCAATATTCATTTCCATGTGCACGCGAACTGATTTGTTTAATATACATTTATCTCGTGTAATGATATCCCCACGTTATGATTCGATTTAGCGCCCGACGCGGAGAGGGACCGGCGTGCTTGTTGGAGAGAGACGGAGCGCTTATTTACATCTGGACATAAAAAACAACAGATCTTAACTTAAGAACGTAAGCAATAGGATCTGTGATTGTCATAATGTTCAATATTATGTTGACATAAGACTGTAGAAAAGCAGATGAATAAAGGGGGTAAATTTCTAAAGAAACTTTGGTGCTGCGTCGGTGGGGAGACGGGATTACAAGATAATTTGGTTTGGAGAAGCTCCGACGAAGGGCTGACGCTCGAAACGTCAGCTTTCGAATCTCTTCACGGTGGCAAATTCACATCATCAACCCACTTGATAAAATCAAATTATCTTGTAGAAAAGCAGACTCGAATCTATCTCCCGACTGCTATATGGGTGCTTGTTGAAACCTTGGTGGAATAGGGCCTCTTATAAATAACTGGCACCCGAGCCCGATCGAGTCCGGGCGAGGAGGGCTCATAGAAAGGGATAGCTTGTTGGAAAAAAGGGCGCTAAATCGAATTACAATACGCAAGCTGTGATATTTGGAGCAATTAGCTATTGATATGGGTGAGATAATTTTTTCTAAAATATATTTAATTTCAGTTGTTTCGGTAACCGGTGGAACTGAAAGGAACTTAACATTCAAATCGAATCCCATACACCCGAGACTGGAGATAGTGTCAGCTTTTTTATGGATTCACATCGTCGATGCGCCCATCTCAGTTGGAAACCCGGAGCTCAGAAAAGGAGAGTTGCATTTATACAAGAACTACCGAGCTTCAGGAAAGAGCGAAAAAGAACATTTTCATTCGGAACATTTAAAGGAAGCTGGCTGGTATAAAGTGAACGTCAGTGGAATGGTTAAAGGATGGTTCTCTGAGCAGCCAAAGTTAGATCTCAGTTTGGATGTTGATGTGAAAGGCTCGAAGTCTCTAGAGATCGGCGGGGTCAGTGCTGACGGCGAGCTACTGCAGCCCTTTCTGGCAATCAACACCAAAGAGAAGCGAGGCATTAACAGGAATAAGCGGAACGCCGTTTCCGAGGAATGCCCAGGTACACCTGCAAGTACGTGCTGCTTGCAACAATTCACGATAAACTTTGAAAAACTCAACTGGGACTTTATCATCGCACCAAGAACATTGAATTTTGCAATCTGTCGCGGAGACTGCTCACTCAACATCAAAGGCAATATCGAATTCTTCAGCAACCAACCACGAGCCGCGCCATTCATAGGAAAACATAACCCCCGAAAGCAGAAAAATATCTCTTGTTGCGTGCCAAAAACAACGAATGATATCACCCTGTTGCTGTTTGATGATAATGGAGATGTACGGATTTTAACTTTACCTGGTATGATTGCGTTGTCCTGTCACTGCGTTGTCTAAAGATTGCCGCTGTAATTCCACGATTAAGAACAAATCCTTAGCTCAACCCATCATTTAGCCAGAACCATTTCTACACTAACAATAAAAAGGATATGGATTCATGCGCAAGAGTTTCACTGATCGAAACGCAAAAGCCGTAGTCAAGAATGTTAAGTTCAATACACAACCGTAGCTGGATGTCATTTCCGAGTTTTTCGAGTTTTTTGCACTGAACCAAGAGAGTACTTTAGTCAGAGAGCGTTTTTACATGCTTTTTAATTAAGGAATTGAGCAAAGATTTGGTTTGTTAACTAGTCCGCGCAGAATACCTATTTTGTAAGGTGACCATTGAGTGACGCATTGACGTGGTCGGTTATCTGACCGAAACTACCAGATAATAGAATTTAAAATGTCCTCAGAGCTTGAAAACTAATTTTATATAAAAAACAGTTCTTTATTAGTCGTCTAGCAAAGGACACTAAAAAATACAGATAAAGTGCAGAAAGTTTAAATACGAAGTACTGTCTTATAATGTTAGTTTTTAGGGAAAGTCCATTTAATATGACAAGGGGGGGTGAAGGTATTGAGGGGGGGCTCTGAAAGTTTTTTGACACCCGAAAGGGGGTCTCCGAAAATTTATATACCTCAAAACCAACAGGAGGGGGGAGGTGCTCCTAAAAAATTTACCTGGTAGTGACGCCTGGGGGGGCTACTAAAATTTTAAGCTTCGAGTTTCAATATCTTCACCCCCCCTTGTTATATTAAATGAACTTTCCCTTATTTGGTTATTTTAAAAAGATAACCTAAAGGAGAGGAATCCTGAAAGGATTATATTGATGCTTTTATCAAAACATGAATATAAACGCAAATGTAGCTGTATATGATCATGTACCTTGACATTAAAGTTTAAACAGTGAGTTCGCATAGGAGATATATTTAATAAGGTTAATTTTCAGAGATTGTAGAAAGCTAACCCTGATGTATTTACAATAGTAAGGAATAAAGCTATGTAGATCTCTGTGTGGCCAAGCCTTCTGACATATCACCTCTCCTGTGTGACCAAGCCTTCTGACAAATCACCGCTCCTGTGTGACTAAGCCTTCTGACAAATCACTACGACGGGTGTTGTTTAACGCACAAGCTGTTAATGAACACACCGAGTAATGCGAGTGAGTCACAACCTCAGTAATGCGTAGGAATGGCTGTCAGCCAACAAGCTTACCCTAAATTGGCAAAAATTGAGTTAATGCTTATTGCATCTAGGCAGAAGTTATCACAATTTATGGAAAGTCCCTCTCTTACTATAAACGAGAACTCAGTGGAACAAGTAACCTCTGCTAAATACCTTGGAGTTTATGTCGATCAAAATATATAAACTGGGAGTGCCATATTGAAAATATTTCTTAAAAGATAGCTTGTGCCATTGGTGCAATTAAACAAATTCGGCATCTCACTCCATTTTTCAAATATTTTAATTCAAGTATATAATAGCCTTGTTCAACCACTCTTTGATTATTGCAATGTATTGTTTTATGTGGAAACTTGAACAAGTTCCTTTGCAAAACACTTGCTGCTCACACCCTAACGTCTGCGAGCTAAGATAGTAATTTTTGGATTATTTGTTCCGGTCACTGGGAAACCGAAGACTCTACTATCAAAGACTGGCACAGAAGTATATCCTAATGTATAAAACATTACATGGTATCTCCGTAAAAACTAAAAATCTTAATTTGATCTAATTAAAGATTTTTCGTCTTACTAGAACAATAGCTGACAACTTACGTCAACTTTTGTTCTGGTGCTGAGGTAAAATGAAAATATCTTAAGTAAAGATTTTAGCTTTTACGGAGACGACACCTGATTATCTGATATCAAGATTCATACATGATGACAATGTAAGTGCTTATAGTTTAAGAAATGCCGAAAACAAATTAGTTCTTCCACCACTGATTGACCTGATTATCTTAAGAGAAGTTTTTCGTACAGCGGAGCTTAGTTGTGGAACAACTTACCTATAGACCTGTGACAAGCATCTTCACTGACCCATTTCAAATCTAAATTAAATCGCCACAGTTTTAAGTAATATCTTAATTTTAAGTAAATTTCTAGACATAACAATATTTTACTTCTTCTCAATTAAGTCTTAAGGCCTGTTTACAAGGAAAAGAAGATTACCGTAGCAAGCAAGTTACCCAAGAAAGCGGGTTTCCCTAGCACTTACACATTTTCTCTAGTTTCTTCGTCGTGTTTACAAGGCAGCCAGGGTTACCCTGGTAGGCGGGTTACCCTATCCGACGTGCTAGGGTTACCCGGGTGGGCGGGTTACCCTATCCGACGTGCTAGGGTTACCCTGGCCGGCGGGTTACCCTATCCGACGTGCTAGGGTTACCCTGGTAGGCGGGTTACCCTATCCGACGTGCTAGGGTTACCCTGGTAGGTGGGTTACCCTATCCGACGTGCTAGGGTTACCCTGGCAGGCGGGTTACCCTATCCGACGTTCTAGGGTCACCCTGGCAGGCGGGTTAACTTTTTCCCCTTGTAAACTCTCTTCAGGTAGGGTACCCACCTACCCGGGTTAACTTTCTAATTGTTTCCAGACCCATTGAGTGTAACCGCGCATTAAGTTGTCCCGGGTAGTAGGGCAACCCTACCTGTGGAATTTTGCTTGTAAACCCGGGCTATAATTGACCTGCCTGTTAGGGTGACCCTAGCTCTAGGGTTACCCTACCTGCCTGTAAACAGTCCCTTAATGCCCTGGCTCGGCAGGTAGTAACGCTGATCGAGGAGGGCCAGGACAGTCAGTGAAAGAAAAACAGATTACACACAAAGAACTACAGATAAAGAAAAAAATAAGTTAATACGAAAACAGAGTAAGTCTACAGAAACAGCTATGTTATTAATTGAGGTCAATCTAGTAGGTTGTAAGAGGTAGATAAATAAGACAAAAATGAATAAGATAAGATAAGTCGAACAAAGATGGTATCTACTGAGAGTATTTTGGGTTCTAAGTCTTACATACATACACTACATACATGCACTTTACATATATTGAACAAGATCATACGAATTTTCCTTTTAAAGATGAGTTTTGGTAGTGTTCTGAGCTTAGTTGATATCTCATTCCACAGTTTTGCACCAATTCTTCAAAACGATTTTCGTTCAACTTTTTTGTTTTGATCTGGACACAGCCTCCACGAAATACATTTTTTTTTATTTTATTTGAATTGTTGTTGTTAATTTTCATTGTAGTTATAGGTTGATAGGTAGATAGTCCAGTAACTTAATTGACTGATGGAAAAACCGTGTAAAAATAAAGTTATCCTGTCTTATGTTATCTTGCACTCCATACCCAGGGCTCAGTTAAAACAATAATCGAACAACGAAATGCGGTATACATGTCATAGGTAGTAAATACATCTCTGTTTATTTCAACACCTGCAATCAAACAAAACGACTCGAGACAGTTCAGCGTTTCGCCAGGAAATGGTGGTTGTCTTTAGACCTGTCTCGATTGTGCATACTCTGTATCCTGTTCGAAGGATTTCCAGCCAAGTCGTTCATCACTTGTTCGAGAAACATAAACATGATAAAGAGCAGGAAGAAGAAACATTAGCCATCACTTCTGACTCCTCGGTGAAGACTGCTCTGGTGGTTGACTTGGATACCATGTTTGTCGAACCTGATAATGGTCGATAATCTATCCATCTCATCAGACTCGTCGGTCGATTCGGCACTCGAGGCCTAGTTGGAGAAGATGCCCAACGAAACTTTCGAAGAATCGGACTCCGAAGACATATG
>CM042752.1:274830-279830 GCA_022496165.2 Catalaphyllia jardinei
TACAAAAATGTTTGCCCTGTCCCCAAGTCTACGAACTTCCATTGATAGTACCTGGATGGAAAGAGAAGTCCCTCTCTTCGTCTACTGCGACTAAGAAGCAATCAGTGATGAAGACAGTGACCAGACCCCCATCTTGCTTTGTCTGGAAGATGCAGAAAGTTACAGCACCTAATCGTTTTGCAGCCCTAAGTGTACGGAGGACATGTTTGATCATCTGGACTCACTAGCGGTGCACGTTGACGGATACGATCGGCACGTTATCGTTGTCTTTCACACTTTCAAAGGCTACGATGACATGTTTGTGCTGCAGTACTTGTTCACCCGGTTCAAACACTATTGCGAAGTCGAGAATCAGAAAATCAGCACTCTCGCTCCACTCGAATCTCATCTTCAAGGACTCTCCCTGCTTTCTTTCTTTTCCACTCGCCAACTTTTCCGCCATGTACGACCCCGATGGTAGGAGTGCCAAGAAGAAAGCCGAGTTCGAACGATGGCATGCCGAGCAAGTCAACAGCGACAACGTCTTCAATCTCTAAAAAGAGATGAAAGTTGCATCTCAGATGTCAAATTGTTGAAAGCCGGATATCAAAAGTTTCAAGACAAATTCTGTCATTACACCGAGTTTTATCCCATAGAAATATGCATCACCATCGCCTCGGCAACTGTTGCTGGCGGGAAAAGTTTTTACCCAAACACACTATCGCCTTCGAACCACCACGCGGAAGGCACGGCACACGGACGGGAAGAGAGAGTGGCCCCTTTTCCCGTCGACGGGTACGACGTACGCCCACATATCCATGCCCATGTATGTAACACGGATGTCCTAGCTGTTTCCGAATTGTAATATACATTGTAAATTCCGTTCAGATAGTAAGTTCCAAGAGGATCCACCCGGGCCAGAGGAAACATCTTAAAGAACAGTGGATGCAGTTCTTGAGCACTCTCGAGGTCGTCTACCTCTTAAAACCACCCGAGGCCTTCTTCGGAGGACGAATTAATGCGCCCAACATCCACTCCATGACCGATGTATCCGAGGGACAGCAGATTGATCACGTGGATGTCACCTCGTTGTACCTCTAGGTCAAGAAGAATGGAGAGACCCTGCTGGCCATCCTACCATCGTCACCCATCCAGACGATCAAGACATCAGGTATTATTTTGGAATGGCCAACGTAGTTGCTCTTCCACCTTTCCAGCTCTATCATCCCGTCCTACCGCACTGTTGCAATGGTAAACTGGTCATGCCACTCTTCCGAAGTTGCGTGGAATCTGATATGGCCCAACCTCTCTTGGACAAATCGGATCAATGTCCACACACTTCCGATGAACGTGTCTTGCGTGGGACGTGGTGTACTCCGAAACTCGTCAAGGAGGTTGAACTCGGGTACACCATCCTCCGCCTCCACGAAGTCTGATGACCCAAGGAACAGAGAAAGCAGGGTCCCTTCGCAAACTATGTGAACCAATGGATCAAGATCAAGGAAGACTCGGCCTTCTCGCACCGATGAAGACAAAGCGCTATAAGTCCAGAAGGGCCGTGAAAGAGAGGGAATCTCGCTTCACCTTACCATGATAGTCACGAATTCAAAAAGTAAAGCAAACAATGATGCAAGGCTGATACTACGTAGAAACTTAATGGGGCAGCGACATGATAGAACTCAAACTGAAAACCAAGAATTGCAACTGTGGACAGCAATTTCCTTCGGGACAGTTTGTGTCTGTCCGCAGTTTCCTTATCGAGGCAGCAACATGATATTCTGGATTTTTCCTATTATCTCTTGTCACGCGTTTTGCTTGTGGCATAGTGTTACGAAAATTTACTGCGTGACTTGGACAATTCGCGAATATGCTAATTTCGTCTCGAATCTTCTCGCATATTTAATTACTATTGTATCACCGTAATTCAGCAATTCTTTTTAGTTGTTTGCGTATGTTGCTGTAAATAGTATAATAGTGTAAGGATACTTAATTTAGTAGAGCTGGAAAGTGCTAGAATCTTATGCGGTAAGGTATATAAGCGAATAGGTGTAGTTCTTAGGTGTTTTTCCCCAGAAGTGTTTGGAGAGAATTATCTCGTGAGTCAGTAGTTTTTACTGAAGTGTGACGAAGGTCGGGTGTCAAGTGACGACAGAGGTCGTGTTTGTTAAAGTGTAACAGAGAGGTTACGTAGATATTTGGCGGAGGCTGTGTTTATACAAGAGTGACGGAGGTCGAAGTTTAACTGACAAGCCTAGCGTGTGCCTGTTGTGAAGTCTTGTGTGGAATTACTGCGTTCATCTGGAATAAATATCCTTGTTGTTGTCTCGACATCCCTGCGTTCTGTTTAGACTGCAAACTACCTGCCACTATCAAACATTCGAACTCGTAACACATTAGCCAATTGGCAAGGATTTGGATTTCAGTTTCATTTCAGGTCATCACCATCTGCATTTAGTGGGTTAATGAATATCAGTCGACCAGCTGAATACTTTTGGATAACTTGAACTAAATAACTTGCGACGCCATGCTGACGAGACCCAACCAGGTCGAAACAGCTGTCCACGGTTGCAATTCTTGGCTTTCAGTTTGAGCTCTCTCATGTCGCTGCCCCATTACGTTTTCTACGTAGTATCAGCCTTGCATCATTGCTTGCTATTCTTTCTGTTTTTGGCTGATCAGGTCTTTTACGGATCCTACGTATACAGGCAACATTTTCGTTTGCGGTCCTTTGCATCATTATGTTAAAAAATAAAGCCACGACAAAACTTATACTGAAAACCTACAACCGTGGCCATCGAAACAGCAGTTGAAGTCTTTGCAGTAGTCTCTAACCCTTTGTGGTGCATCCGTGCCGTAGACGTCTGCGCCGAAGACAAGATGGAAATCGCTTATTCCAACAGAAAACCAGTTCAACAATGAAAAAACCAACATATTCGTGGCAGCCATGACCACGTGTCATGCCCGTCTCAAATTGTACGAGTCCCTGGAAAAGTTACAACAACAAGCCCTCTTCTATGGACTCGCTCACCTACTGTTGGCGTTCCGGTTAACCCAACATCCCGCTTGGGGATTTCTTTGGCGACCTGGCCAACGAGTAATGATGGGGACCACATCATAATTTACCTCGGCGGAACCCAAAAATTATAGATACAAGACCAAAAACGATGGTGTGCTTTACAGTGAGAGGTTTCACGCTTGAAATCTGTGGTTCCTTTCAAGTCAACTACGAAGTCATAAAACAAAATGTCCTTAACGAAATCACCGACGCTCTCGATGAAGACCGACGAAACATCGATGTAGCCAGCCCCTATTTCTTTACCGAAGCTTCTGCCATGCACTAAACGCCTGAAAGTGAAGCCACGCACCGAATGTTATAGTCTAGTCTTTGAAAACCGCGTCAGTCTTGCCCGAACGGTTACACCAGAGTTCCACTGGAGGAAGTCGACGTGGAGAATGTGGAGGCTTTGACGGACGTGTGAATATTTTTTCCCTCACTTACTCAAGTCATTGCACGCGCAATGATGCACAAGGCTCGCTTTTTTCCCCTCGTATCCCCCAACGTAAAATGTACACACTAAATCATGCCTGTAACAATTTCACTGGTGCTGGGCTCATCAGGACCCACACACGTCCCGAGTGTAAAATCAAGAGTTTTTGTCAGAAATACAATTGTTTTCGTTTGAAATACGGTTTGTTATTGTTTATGAGTCACCGAAGCCACCATCTTGTTTTTTCTCTCTGGGCGCCGCCATCTTGAATTTTAATTTGGCTGCTGATTGGTTCAAAAACCTTGATTGAGAGAGGAAATGGGCGAGTTGCCACTGTCCGCCATGTTTTTGGTCACATGGGTAACTCCGGCTTTCTGATTGGTCGAGAGCAAATTAAAGAGACAAATCCTCCCATTTGATTGGTTAGTCCTGTATGAACATTCTTTACTACTATAGTTTTTATCAAGAGAAGATAATCGAATGTAATTTGCATTTGCCTTAGTTTTGCATTACAATGGTTTTCGATTGGATGAAAAGGAACTCGCCCCAACATCTCATTTAATCAGAAATGAAACCAAACGTGATTCGCTCACACGCTTTGTTTCCGCGCTTTTAGAGCAGGCTATACGTTTTAAAGTGGTACTACGACCAAAAATTTCTGATTTTAAAAAGACACCAGTTCATTTTAACTGGAATCTTCTTATTTATTGGTCCGCCATTACTTATTTTAAAATCTTGAGAGAGCTTGGTCGAGAAGAAAATGACGTCAAAGACTCACCAGTTTAAGAATGCAGTGCGTGTGTACGCGGCTTAATTAATTTGCAGCACGGGAGTTTTGGGCTTTCAGACCTTTAAACCCGTGTTTTGCATATATAATAAATTGCATTTACATGGTGAAATGTTAAGCTAGTGAGTAAATGACGTCATTTTCTCTAGATCCAACCCTCTGATGTCCAATCGGTCAGTTTTGAAAGTGAGTAATGGAAGATCGTCATATCCAAAACTTACACTCAAAATAAACAGCCTTCGGATCAAACTCAAAGCTTTAAATTTTGCCAGTTAGGTGGTAAGCGAACACGCTTTCAAAATCGGAAGAAAAAAAGTAAATGATTTTTTGATCATAGTAGCTCTTTAAAGCTGTGATCTATTGCTTAACTCGATTGGCTGCTTCTTTTGAGATTGGCGAAATAAAGATCTTTGGTTTTGGTTTTGATCCTCAATTGAAGACTGCTGAAGCTCGAATGATATATATGTATATAGTAGCATAGTTTATTTTTCAAAATTAGTAGTATGCCGAGTGGTATCAAATCGATAAAAGCGCTAGCTATCCCACATGTGAGGACATCATTTTTATCCACACTGAATGTGTGATGTCACTTTTTTATATGATTTTTGGCTCTTTACCTGCGTTCAAATCTGTTGGTATGTCATCAAAACATCTTCAGATATACTTCGAAAATCTTCAGTGACCTTCGATTTTCGGACGTTTTCAGTAATCTTGGGACATATTTCCAAAATGTTTATGTGCTCCTC